>VNJO01005283.1:0-51889 GCA_008042535.1 Drosophila tani | reverse complement strand
GATGTTTGACATTAAGCCACACCCACAATAATATCTAAAATTATTATGAAATGCGCAAAAGCATTTGCAGATGTTTAAGGGGGGCCTCAATTAGCTGACGTTCTTGCAAGTGGGTGCTGTGCGCATACGTGTCTATAATATATATATTTTTGCCATATTCTGTGGCCATGGCAGCGATTGTGCAGCTCATTAGAATAGAAAGCGCACCTCAAAATGCTATGCTGGGGCCACTATAGAGCTGTGTTCCAGCGATTAGTAGGGGGTTGAATACTTTCGTATACGAGCTGGCTATATAATCCATAATGCACAATCTTCCGGCATGCAAAAGGCTTTAAAACCAAATTAAATAAAATCGGAAAATTATCCGGAGCCTTAGAAGCGGCAAATGGCCTAAGAATGTGCTTCCAACTAAAAAAATTAATTAAATAAAAGCCTTTCCTCGATGAAAGGAAAACAGAGCCAAAACGCGATAATGATGAACTTTTCGCACAGATCTAGTATGCCTAGTAGTAGTCTAGTATGCCTTGAAAATAAAATTCCGCTTCTGAATAAGCTGTCACTGAGACCTGCCTATGGAAAAGAGCCCTGACTTCAGTTGTAACACAGAAGTTCATCAGAACACACCTTTCGAAGCATAGAAAAAATTGTGAGTAAAAAAAAAAAAAAAAATAATAAAATAATTTGAGAAAAAAAAAATTAGTAATTTGAGAAAAAAAAATTTAGTAATTTGAGAAAAAAAAAATTAGTAATTTGAGAAAATATTACTCTACTCTCTCAGTTCCCAGCTGCCTGCATCGCCAGCTTGGAGTCGTGATACGGTATGCCATCGATGTATCTCTCTTCTGCGCCGTGCTGGCCGCACCAAGACACCCAGAACAATCGGCGAGTTGTTGATGTTCTTGGCCTCCTTGAGACGCAGGCCGGCGGTGCCGGTGTTATTTCCCGAGCTCGGAGCCCGCCAAATCGAAGAACTCGTAGTCGCTCTCGGTGGTAATGCCCGAGCGATGGCACATGATCATCTCCACGGGGAAGACGCAACGGGAGAGCTGAAGTTGGTGGCCGCGTACGTGGAGTGCTGCTGGTTCAGCCGCAACAGCCGCTTGGACTCCTCGCTCTCTTTGAAGAAATCGTCGATCTGCTCCTTGCCGAACACCTGGCCCTTGTTCCACGCAACTCTTAGGTTTTTGTGCGGCATCTCCCCCAGCTTGGCCTGCTCGAGGGGGAAAGGCCATGTAGTGCAGCTGGTTCTAGATTTCAACGAAGGAGACCCAAATCTGGTTGAAGTTTTTTTCCTGGAGGATTTCGTGTCGGCCGTGTGATCCTGGTTATGCGTTATCTTGTCGAGCGTGGTGGCGTTTTGCAGGAAGCGATGCAATCGTCTATCAGCTCCAACTTGAGGGAGTGAATTGACAAATGGTAAGGTAAGAATTTTGTTCTTCCTCGCGTATTTCTCGGTTCGTTCCTAGTTTTCCAAAGCTAAGCGGCGATTTCGATTACTTTAACCGATAGCACTCTGCCTTTCGATTAAACCTATCGAAAGCACTGCAGCCCTGGTCTTAGCTTAGCTCTCATTTTAATTTCTGAAAAGTTGCTAGCCCTCGTAAGGCGTAAATAACTTAAATCCTTTATTACCAGAGTACGGCGCAGCATGGAATCCCACAGAAGTCGGAGATGCCCAAGCGGGAGATGTGATCCTTCCTGGTGGCCCGTCGCTTCAGCCCGCTCCCCAACAAAAAGATGCGTCTGTTCGAGCCCATCCAGGAGTCCGAGGAGGGGAGCTTTTCCGAGTGTTGCCGATGGCGCGTCCTCCGTCGCAAGCCGCAGGTCTCGATAGCTACGTTCACCAGCGCGACATGTACGACATTTGCGTGCACCCCAGGATCAGCGAAGAAGACTGCGTGACCATTATGACCTACGGCACCTCGGGCACTGGAAAAACCATTTGCCAAATCACTCCTTAAAGTTGGAGCTGATCAACGACTGCATTGCCTCCTGCAAAACGACACCTTGCTAGAGGAGTTGCAGATTCGCTATATTGGCTTGATCTGCCTCCCACTTTGAACGCATAACGCATAACGATTACACGGTAGACACGAAGGCCTCCAGTAAAGACTCCAATCAGATTTGGGTCTTCTTCGTTGATAGCTAGAACCAGCTGGACTTTAAGGCCTTTCCCCCTCGAACAGGCCAAACTGCGGGAGATGCCGCACAAAAGCCTAAAGATTAAGTGGAACAACGGCCACGTGTTCGACAAGGAGCAGAAACGACGATTTCTTGAGAGACAGCGAGGACTCCAAGCGACTCTTGCGGCTGAGCCAGCAGAGCTCCACGTACGCCGCCACCAACTCCAGTCGCTCCCGTTGCGTCTTCACCGTGGAGATGATCAGGTGCAATCGCTCGGGCATTACCACCGACAGCGACTACGAGTTCGCCGATTTGGCGGGCTACGAGCTCGGGAGACAACATTGGCCCCCCAGGCCTGCGTCTCAGTGAGGCCAAGAACATCAACACCTCGATGATTGTTTTGGGTGTCTTGGTGAAGGCAGCACGGCGCAGAAGAGAGAAACATCGATGTCATACCGTATCAAGACTCCAAGCTGACGATGTTGCTGCAGGCAGCGTTGTTGGACACGGAGAAGCTGGCCACGAGCGTCACGGTCACACCAGTGGCATTCTTGGACACCAAGTGACACGGTCATAAGTATTTTAAATCAGCTGTTTTCTATTTGTTGAAAATATAGTTCATTTGAAAAACAAGACACTTTATTTATTTAGTTTATTTTTCCCCTTACTATGTGTGCAACATTCTTTCCTGGATCGACGACCAGGATAAGGGCTGCTTTACCGGCTGCTGATATTGATTCTGCTTGCACCAAATATAATTCACCACCATCTGGGTGGTAACTCCCTCCTAATTTTTCGACTGGTCGACTGATTTGAAACTACTTGGTTCTTAATGAATGCGCGACTCTGATTGGACACCATATTGCTGGCATTCATTTGGCTAGAGTTGCGCTGGTCCTGCTCCTGCGCCCATAAAAATGCTTAGATTGGCCCAAGGCCCACTGGCTCAACGTTTTTCCGCATTAATTGACAAAGTTCCTCCAAACATATCTTGGGGCTATTCTATTATTATTTAAATGCCCTCCCTTGGCCGTCATTCCGATTCCGCTTCCTCGTGCCTTTGTTTTCCCGGCAACTGTCTAAACACCTTAATTTTAATTTTCACTTGGAGCGTTCTTCTCTTAGACAAATTGGCTCATTGGCGGCGGCGTTAACCAAGTATGATTACATTTGGCTCTTAAGCGTTTTTCCAGGAAAATAAATAGGTAAGAAATAGGCGAAGATCGAGGGCCCTACCACACTTAGTCAGGGAATCCAATCAGTTTTTGTTTTTGACAAATGGCTTATGGCACGTGCCTATAAAGCAGGTTAAGCTCCTTTCCTCTTAAACTCGATGACGAAGTGCCACAGCCACCGACAAAGAGCATTTGCCACTTTTCAAAAAGTTTCAAATACAATTTTTTTTAAACATGGACAATCCGAACTTTTCCGCAGGCCAAAATGGAAAACAGAAAAGCGGGGAAAATGAAAAATGAAACCAAAAATAAAAAGAACCCGCTAAGGAAAACCAAACAACGTCGCACAGTAGTAGCCAAGGAGAAAATTATGAAAAATATGAATTTGTGTACAAATTAAGTTGATAAAGTTGGCTTAACCTCAGCAGGTCCCGGATCTCCCCAGGAAAATGATTCCCCCTCCACTTGTCCAGCGTTTTCACGCGCAGTTTGTCAGGCGACGCTGAGCTATGTAATTTTTCACCGAAATAAATAAATAAGAAAACTGTCAGGTGTCGTTTCAGCTTCAGGGGATCACCGAAAGCAACAAAGAAAGAGCTTAAAATAAATCTAGCCAAGTGAACCTCATGCAGCCTTGGAAATTTGTTGAATAAAAAAACTCAAAACAAAAACACAACTGAAAAACTCAAATAAAATTCAAAAGCTTTGGAATAACAAAAAAAATTGTCGCGACTTTGTCTAGTCAAATTGAAGAGACTTGGCACAGGCTCCACCAGAGGGAAACCTCAAGGAAAGGGCGGAAAATTCTGGTGGAAGGAGAGGCTGTAAGGATGGCGGTGTTGGGTTACACTGATGGCGGGCCATTGACACATGACAATGGAAAATTTGCACGTTCAAAGTTCAAGCAAACAGACAATTGACTGGAAAAGTAGATGGAAAACAGCGAATTTTCGTTAAGAAAACGGTCGAAGATAAAGTCAAATGTCAAAGTAAAATGTGCTGAAAGTTACAAATGTTTTTAAAAATATATACATACCTGTATAAAGTTCCACTTGACGTATTTACAACTCAGAAATAAAGGAAACATTTTATAAAAATTGTTTTTTTTTTACAAACACCACAAGGAAGAAGGCAGTACGCAAATAGCGTTCGTTGTTAGCCAAGAAAATTTAATCAAATTTATTAAATTTCTTAACTACAAGAATGCCGCATGTCAAATGTTTCCCTGTAGGCTCAGTCGGCGAATTTTCCAGCTGGGTGGGGAAGGGGGAGGAGCCTCGTGTTGCCTGGCCAACGCAACTGAAAAAGAAGGAAATTCAATTAAGACCTTACCTGCCACGCCCACACCCACACACACCCAAGAATACACACACACGATGCGTTCAACGTTGCGTATGGGTGATGCGATCCGAAGGAGCAACCGTAACCGCGTGGCACCTTTGTAGTCTTCTACTTCTTATGCAAACTAAAAAAGGAAATCTCCGAAAAATTCAATTTTAAAATGACAAAATAAATACATAAAAATTATACATATTTTGCCAAATATATTTCGAAGTAAAATGGCTCTCAATTATTATAAACAGATTTTTCGATGACCATTTTGTTCTTCAGCCCTTTTAAAATATTTTAAAGATGCGGCCGCTGGCGAAACTGACTGGAACCCTTAATTAATGATCATGATTGATGCCCACAACTTTGAGTGGCAAATCAATCCGTTCATCGAACCTAATCCTCCCGCAGTTAACCCCAGAACAGGGGTTACCCAGTAGGGTATCGGGTGTCCGAGTAACAGGCTTGGACCAACCCTTTTTTGCCGAAACGAGATTCAGGAAATCTGCATATATATAAAGGGATTGAGAGCCACGTAATTTATTGCATCGTTTAATTTTTGACAGTCAATTGGAATGGGAAGCGGTACACCAGTGCGTATACTTGATGTGACCAAACATTCTTTCTCGGCCTTCCAACTGTTGCCTCTGCTCTTCCTCTCCTCCTCATAAATTAATTTTTCCTCCCTCTCTTTTACATTTTGAAGTCCCCTTCTGATTGCTACGGGAAAATAAATGTTTCGTTAAAATAAGTCACAAAACAAATAGCTTTAATAAGATCTATAAGCATATAATAAATTTAATTATTATATATTAATTACCTATTTTATGAATTCTTGACAGCCATATTTCATTTAGCGAATATTGAATCCTGCGATTACACAGCCATATGATTTATCTATAAAAGTGGCTATTTAGGCACAGCCACTCCTCGTTTTACGGCCAGCCAATTCGACAAAATCTATTAAGAAGCCCCGTAGATTTATGGCACTCTGAGAATCCCATCGAGTCTGTGGCCATTTGTCTTTTCATCGAATGGTATCAGTCCAGTGCCAGTGGTCAAGGAACGGATCGATAGCCTGTGATTAATCGACAGCAGTGAATCTTCTTTTGGTACCGTGTATCTCAAAGTCGAGCTGTAGCTTTCTTACCTGTATGTTGTGTGTCCTTTCGCTTAGGTGATGTCAATCAATTAAATTTACACACCAGCACAAAAGCATAGAAGCTGCAGGAAAACAAAACTCACTGGCAACGCTTTATACATTTATTATGATGCTCTCGTATGTGGTCCCGGACTTTCAGGGGTTGTAAAGTGCTTTGGCAAAAATTTGTAAACGTGTTTATCCTGTTTCGCCTCTGTCTGTCTCCACACCTGTCTCCGTGTGCGCAAAGTAAGCTTATGGGTGGTTAGGTGGGCGGAAAAATGGCACCGGATAAGCTGGAATGGAAAAACAAAAAATAAAAATAAGACTGCGGAAGCGAGTTCACACAATAACATTTGCATTTGGCTGAGGTGTTATTCCTAAGCTTTATGGCCAGCGTTGTTATTACAGCCGGAATGGCTGCATTTTCATTTAGTCGACTTTTAACAAGTCAACGAAACCAGCTAAATGTTTATGTCTCAACTGATTAGTCGAGCATTTAGCCCCTGGCAGTGTGTGGGCATAAAGCTGCGTTTGGGCTTGGAAGGATATTTTAGAGGGGTAATAAGAGTTGCCCCTTATTTTAGTTCCAAATTTGCAAAACTAACTTACCTCGTTAAGAGGTGTTTTTGTCTGATATCAGTTTTTGCTTGAAATATTGAAAATTGCTTTTGATACAAAATAAGAACAAAGGTTTTGAAACGTTATTTTCAAATTCCGCAGAATCCTCCGACAATCAAGACTGGACCACGGACTTCAAACCCGCTCCGGATGTGGGAGTTCATTAGAAGAAAGAATCGCGTGAAAATCTTTATTACCGGCCTTAATTAAAAGCTAACTTTTCTCGAATATACTTGGGACTGGGACTAATTTAATAGCCGGTTTCTCAATTCAATTTACGTCGCCACTCACCTGATTATGTTTCCTGGCAGCCAAGAAGAGCCAAACTCAAAAATAAATTCAAAACCGGAATAATACTTGTGAAAACATTACCACGAACAAAATTTAAGCCGGTTTTTCCATTTAAAAATTAACTTTAATCCAAATATCCAAATTTGTCAAGTATTTGTAATTGTTCAAAAAATTCTAAATATCTTTTTATATAATTTTTTTATGCTTACTTTGTCAACGATTAATTTGTACTATGACACTTAAAAAAAAGGAGGGGAAACCCCTGTTAACACCGTTAAAAAAGTTATATTTCAAAATGAGACTTTATCGTAATTATTGGAACTAAACTCCTTCATTCCAGTTATTTTTTCGTCGTTTTCTTTTAGTCCGCCTCACAAACGCCGGTCAGGACATTCGCAAGCGAACTGCCGCCTTCCGAAGCAAAACCAAAACACAGGACCAAGCCAAACGAAAATACAAGACGAAATGCCAACCCGAAGGACTCGAAGAACGCGACTCAATTGCCCGAATGTTGGCTAGGCAGTGACTCAAGTTGAGTGGAAGTCAAGAGACTCAAAAAAGAGACGCCTAAAAGTCGAGACCAAGGATAGAAAAATGAAGCTGCCAGTTATTTTATATAATATTTAACGGTATATAATATTGTTTATTTAAATATTTATATAATTATAATTTTTGTGGCTGCCTCACACCTGTTTTTACCAATATTTGTTTTAAACTTTTAGTTATTAAAAAACTCAACCCTAATACCAATAACTTACTAAACTCTTAATAAAATGTAATTCTCGGTGGGACTGGAAATAAAAATAGGAAGAATTGGCAGCAGCAGAGCAGGCAACAGGCGCGCATGCAAATTAATTCCCAAAGGACACTGGTCGGAAAGAAATATTTGTAAACAAAGTAAACGAAGCCGACAAACGAGCTCCAAATTGAGTAGAAACTCGTTTTGAGTGGCTTTGCTTAATAAATAAAAGCGCATGGAGATGGACAGAGGCTTGAAACGATGTGCTTTAAGCGCGCGTTAGTGATGGAATTTTAGAAAAAAGCTCTGCCTCCTGCACATATCGATATATACATTGTATATATATTTATACATATCGATATATGTACATATATACATTGCATAATTACATTTTAGCTAATGTTTATTTATTTATGAACACAAAGAGGTAATCGCACTAGAAGATTCATGTTTGTTTCTTAGGTAGTCAAAGGGTGGCGGTTTTAAATAGCTAAAAACATTTTTTTTTGAAACTTATTTAGTTTATTTTGCTATAACAACTATTAAGAATTACATGCATCGTATTGAATCAGCGACTTGATTTTTTTTAACCAGTATCAGCAATTTCTGTAAGTGAAAAATAATAATTTGTACAAGTTTGTTGAGTGAAAATATTTTATAAATACCAATTACTTTCTGCACTGGTCTTCCAAAATATTGCTCGATGAACATCAAAACGCTTCCATCTCATTCTTATTTCGTTTGGCTGTTGATTCCGGCTGCTCCCGCTCCCCACTATCGCTGCCCATTCGCTTGGAAGCCTGGGTTGGTTTTTCGGGAAAGTTGGCAGGACCGTGATGACGTCCCACAGCCTGGACCATCCTGAATATCATGAATGGTTGGGGTAGATTGTCCGATAGGCGATTCATGTTGAGTTAAATTAAATTAATCTTCGAATTAAGTGACACAAAAACCAAATGCTATTTATCAACAAATGCGACTTGTGCCAGCTGGTATGAGTGAATTTTACGTATTTGTTTGCTGTCGATATAAAAACTATTTCATAATCCGGTTTTTTCTAAAAGATAAATGCAAAAATGCATCTGCATCTCCAGAAGCTGTGGTGCGCGGAAAATGTCATAGAAATTTAGTTTCGTAGCCATCATGGGTGAGGCTATTATCGTACTTACTCAAATAATACGATGGATAATCGATGGCCAGGACCTACCGCTGTGAGAGCACGCACTCGGTGGTGTTGGCATCTGCAAGGACAGCCCTTGCCGCCAAGAGGACACGCTGCAGCTCTATGGACCACTGCACGGTTACGAAGATATACCCGAGATGTGCTATCGACCATCGGCAGCAGACCTGTAATCAAAGTTTCTCACTGTTATTTTTGTTTAAGACGCCAAAAAGAAATTCGAAATTCGGGAACATCATGTCCATGAACTGGCAGTACGCAGCACCTAAGATGGCAGCGGAACCCTAAGAACCCTCAGTCTCAGGCCAGGACCTACCAGTGCACAGCTCGTCGATCTTGGTGAAGTGCGACTGCAGGGTCTCGTTGATAAACAAATTCGTTTATAAAATACCATAAAAGGTTACGCTGGGTCAACGAGACCCTGAAATCGAACTTTACCAAGATCCAAGAGTTGTGTATTGGTAAATCATGGTCTGAGCATTCTGGAAAGGGTTCTTAGGGTTCCGTTTGCCATCTTAGGTGCCGCATACAGCCAGCTCACGGACACCCTGGTTCCGAATTCCGTGAACTTGAAGCGTGTGAAGTTCAGGGCGTATCTCGAGCACGACTTTTCTATGCTTTAGTAGACTTTCAGTCTGAGCCTTGATGTGCAGGTTGAGATTTGTGGATGGCAGCTAGTTTGGCGAGCCCCAAGGTTTAACGATGGTGGACGCTAATCTGAGCCAAAACCCAACTGGCAACAAAAACAACAAAACTAACAGCACTTCTTAGTTGCTCCAAGCTCGATTACTTGGTATGGCATTTGCCATTCACCCAGTGTAAGGGCATCTGCTAAGGCAGTTTCGCAACATTTCTTGTTGGCGTCTTAAACAAAAATAACAGTGAGAAACAGTGACAACTCACGCTGCAAGAAGGAGTTCTGCCTGGTGAACAAGTCCGGTCATCCGCTGCCCTCGAAGACTTTTCTGATGATGCCTGACGTCGCAAAAAGGAGATCTGCCTGATGAACAAGGGAGGTCACTCGACCACCTTTTGCGAGATAATCACAGATTTGAGATAATCACAAAGAAACGTGAAAATACAATTTATATTTTTGTTTAGGCCTCCAAACAGTCTGAATGATTTTACTAGAGCACTGAACTACAAAGCACTAGACTACAGAGTGCTAGACTACAGAGTACTAGACTACAAAGTACTAGACTACTAGACTACAGGAATTAGAAAAAGAGAGCCAGTTTTATTTGAATAAGTGCCGCTTAGTTCTGATCAACACAATGAGCATCACTTTCTTTGAACTTCTTTTTTTAAAGCTTAAATAATTTTTGTGTATTATAATTATTTTCTTGTACTTAATTGCCGCCAGTGTACCGATGAATTTCATGAATGTATTGATTGCAGCAGGAGGCAAAGCTTTTTTCAAAGATTCCACCACTAGTACGCGCGCAAACTGAAAGCACTCAAGCTAACTATTTGTAGTGTATACATATATGTATATGGATGAATTCTATTTAAATTATTATATTTCTGCTTTTTTACATTGTAATTAAGTAATGGAAAATAAAATAATAAAGCTCAAGTGTATTATTAGATAAAATCTTTTGGTAATTCATCGTTTTGGGCTTCTGCGCATCTCCATTCGCTTTTATTCATAAAGCAAAGCCACTCGACGTGAGTTTCTACTCAATTAGGCGTTTGTGTGTCGGCTTCGTTTACTTTGTTTACAAATATTTTTGTTAGTCTCATGTCCTTTGGGAATGAATTTGCATGTACGCCTGTTGCGCGCTCTACTGATTCTGCATATTTATATTTCTATTAAGAAAAAGAGTGCTTTATTGAGCAGGATTTATTAAGATCTTGGAATTTGGCTTGCATTTATTAAATATTGAAGTAATATAATAATTTAAAAATATAACTAATTAATTTAATTTAGAAATAATGTCAAAAGCAGCCTTAATATTTTATTAATCAACAAATGACTGAGAAGCTAAGAAAATAAGCTCCCAAGAATTTTCGAGAAAAAGCTCCGTTTAATTGGGGCCGGTAATAAAGATTTTTAAGCCATTTTTCCTCCTAATGAACTTTCAAATCCGGAGCGGGTTTTAAATTAGAAAAATTAGAAACCAATGTCAAAACCATAAAATCCTTTTAGGTCGGTATTCTCAGGGAGCTAATAATTCTCTGAAATAATTTTATAAAATACCTCATGAAAGTAATTGATTTTTAAAGAACTCTTATTTAATTCTAAGAAAGCCATTCACAGAGCTTTTATTTGGAAAATACAAAGAAAAATCAAATTTAAATTTAGAATAACTCGATTTTTTCATATTAGTAACAGAACAAAGAGTTTTTGTTAACCAATCAGTAGTGACATTCCCGCCTGAGTTAATCCAACTGCATTCGTGACAATTTTGCACTCGCCACTTAACCCACGATTTAAAGGTCCCCCCGGGGCCATTGAATCGAACTAATCCGAGTCAAAACAAGGATTAACAACGAGGAGTATCTACCTCGGCACGCGATGCACACTTCACATGCCCCATGCCCCATGCCCCATGCCCCATGCCCCAGGTGGCGTGCATTTAATTTCCATCTCAGCTGGCCGCCCAATTTACACATTTAATGTGTGTGTAATTTGCAGCTAAGGTTAATTGGTCTAATTAGGTGCTACACTGGCCGCGAGTAGCGGGGGAAGGTGGTTCCAGGCAATACTGTCTCAAAGCAAACCAGAGTCGCGTCAATGCAGGCCAAATCAACTGAAATAATTGCGTCTTTAATTGAAAACTGTGATGTTGGCGACCTTAAGCATTTTGGTTAATTGCCACACGACGTGGGAAGTTTTCAGAGGTACTTCCATTTAAAATTTTGTAAAACCAAATAAGGAAGGCAAGCTATTTTTTGATTACCAATTTTGTAATTTTTTGCTTTTTACATTTTTAAATGTAGAAATTAAAAACTCAAGAAAATTGTTTATGTTCTAGTATATAAAATATATATAGAAAGGGGGTCTAATAGTAAGACAGATTTCTTAATCTGAATTCTGATTTAAGGCAAAAAAAAGAAACATGCAAAAGATGCCCTTATTTTTAACAAGAACTTTACGCAGTAGGCAAGGACAACGCACACAAGTCGCCCCATGGCCCCCTCAAACATTGTCCGAGTCCAAAATGCAGCATTAAAAATCAAAAAGCAACTCAAAAATTCTCTGGGAAATACCAAAACGCATAGTCATGGGCGTTGAGGAGGAGCAGATCCTAGGGAGAAACTTAGGATCCTGAATCCTATCCCTCTCCCCTTCCCTGGCTGGTATTTTCCGTTTTCTATGAGCATTAAAGTGCAGTCAGTCAAGATGTTTGGGGCCCCTTCAAAGCAGAGCAGCCCTCCCCTTATAGGTACACTTCACCAGTAGCCCATCAACTTTGTAATATTCCACTCCACCCTCCCCTCCCACTTCTCAGCTGATAAGTCCTCGACTCCGAAGGCCTTGACCACGTTCACCCCTTTCCAGAGCCAAAATCGGTTGCATATTTTTCAAGCGCCAGCTCATGAAGTCGGACCCATACCGTCCTCGTAGATAAAGAAAGTATTTCTCCCTCTCTCTTTGTGGAAATTATGGAAATTAACTTCCGTTTGAGGTCTAGCTTTTTCTGGCATTGTGGATCCAACTGGAAGAGTTAGCCCCTAATTTGAGTCTGTGCTAATCAGGAGTGCAGGTAATCGGACAAATTGATACGAAACTTAACCAGTAGTCTCCTAAAGTTACAGTTGTTGAAAAATTGGCCTTCCTAATTATTAATCGGGAAATTATAAAAATTTTTCATTTAAATTGTTTGAAAATCTAATTGGCTCAAGTTTAAAAATGTCCCGTAAAATCCTTGCAAGCTCAAGCGCAGCTTTATGCCCACACACTGCCAGGGGCTAAATGCTCGACTAATCAGTTGAGACATAAACATTTAGCTGGTTTCGTTGGCTTGTTAAAAGTCGACTAAATGAAAATGCAGCCATTCCGGCGGTAATAACAACGCTGGCCATAAAGCTTAGGAATAAGACCTCAGCCAAATGCAAATGTTATTGTGTGGACTCGCTACCCCAGTTTTACTTTTATTTTTTGTTTTTTTTCCATCCCAGCTTATCCGGGGCCACTTTCCCGCCCACCTAACCACCCATAAGCTTACTTTGCCCACACGAAGGCAGGTACGGAGACAGACAGAGGCGAAACAAGATAAACACGTTTACAAATTTTTTGCCAAAGCACTTTTGTGCCCCTGGAAAAGTCGGGGGAAACACACGAGAGTATCATGCAAAATGTATAAAGCCTTGCCAGTGAGTTTGGTTCTCCTGCAGCCTCCGTCTTTTTGTCCCTTTGTCCTGGTGTGTAAATTTAATTGATTGACATCACTTAGGCGTGAGGAGTAAAAACAAAGACCCAGAGAGCTTCGTGGTAACAAATGATCTGTCAAGCGAATGTGATAATCGAATGTGGGTGCAAAAGCACATCTTAATTTGTTTTCAATGCAAATATTTGTCAAATGCGAAGCGTTCTCTCTCGCTTGCTGTTGTTTCACCAAACGAATGCTCCACTTAAGCCCGGATTACTTGTCACTCGGCAAGTTAAGTGTGAGCGAAAACAGTTTAAATTACGCATTCAATGGTTGAAGGTGAGAAGGATTTGCCAACGGAGAATCAGGTCAGGTCAGTTGTAGTGCGAATATAATTGAGTTTACTTTTGTATTTAAGTGCTTGCTGATGAGAATGTCAGGAGGCTTTTCAAAGGCTGCATTCAAAAATAAAGGGCATTGCATAAAGACCTTGTATTCCGATACTTCTTCTTGTTCCAGGTTTTAGAAAATGTAATTTCATAGCACACAAGGGGTTTTCCTTGGAGCAACGCTTACTGATGAAGGAAGATGTTGTTTTTGTGCGTTTTTAGCATTAAGATATGAGACTTATTTATATAACTTAGAAATAAGATTTTTATACGGTTTTAAAATTTACAAAATATGAATTTTATCGTGACATTATTAATGAACAATGATTTTATTATTATTATTATATTTTTAAATTTAATATCGTAGTTAATTAAATGTAAATTTTCCTTAAATAATCGTATTAAATAAGCGATAACTGTATCCTTCAACTCAAATTCCTTTTACTGCCTTCCTAGAACCCACAAGTATTTCAGTCAAATCATGCTCAGTCCCATTCCGATTCGAATCAAATTCATTTCAGTTTCAACCCATTTCCATAAGCTGCAATTAATTATAATTTAATTCTCATTGAAATGACCATCTACCACTGACCACCACTCCCTTCTCAGCCAGCCGTGGCCATGAGCTTTCCCGGGACCCAAAAAAATTCACATGGTGAGTTCTCCTCGGTTCTCTGTTTGCCCGAAGGGAAATTGCCCATATTCATTTCCGGAATTCTAAGAATTTTCTGCGGCCACTGACCGTCGAGTGGAGATCCTAGGGGTACCGGAGAACCCGAGACCTCGAAAACACAGAGACAAATTGAAGAAGCAAGAAGTTCATGATGTGCAGTTAGCCACTTGTGTGCTTAATGTACTTTGCGGCTTTTCTTGACTAGGTCAGTCCATTTTCCAACTGTCTTAGTTGAAAGGTCAAGTACGTTTCTCCTAGGCAATCGATGGACTAAAAGAAATTTCCGGGAACTCTTTAAGAATGCTAAACAAAAGGGTAGGCCACTTAAATGTATGAAAATATAGAATTTATAGGGTAATTAATAGAAAAAAAAAAAACTTCTCATATTTTCAACGTACTTTGTAAATTTCGAGATATAACTGATTTTTACGAATATAGAATTAAGGTTTTAATTTCATTAAGATAAAAATACGTTATTAATAAATTTGTTTGTGAATGATTTTGAATGATTTGTTTATTACATATTTATTTTATAATTTTTATACATTTTATATAAGTGATAAGCTAAAACTCCAGCGAAATAATTTCCCAAAACGCTTCCTTCATGCACTCGTCCACGGTGCTCGGTAAACATAACTCCTGGTTAAATACTAAGTACTTCCGTTCACAGTGAAAATTAATTTGATTTTATTAATAAAATCATTAGCGGGCAAAAGGTAAGGAAGCCGAAGAGTCCCCGCTCGGACTTAATGTAGCATGTGAATGCCCGTAACTGTAACTTTCCCCTATCATTTTCCCTCCGCCTTTCCACAGGCTGCGCTCAGTTTGCCGGTTCATTTATTTGGAAGGTTTTCGTGTCGGGTTTTCCTTCCTTTCTTCGGCTTTTTTTTGTCATGCCATTCGGCCATTTTCATTCATTTTTCGGGGGCCTGACCCTCCGGCCCGCATGTGTTGACCCCCTCGGACGTAACGAACGGTAAACACAAGCACTGGGACAATATTTTTTGTTACATTTTATTTCGGTCGGTCTGCATCGAATAATGATGCTCAGGTTTCCTTATAAAACCATAGTTGGTAGATGTTATTTCAGTTGTATTCAAGTTTTTTATTTCAGTGTGGAACGGGTCCGGCAACGACAACGGATGTGGTCATTCACACAAATTAAATATTTGCTTACGCTCGCAGGACATCAACAAATTCGACGACGACAAGGACTTTCACTTTCACTCTCTCCGACCCTTTGGTCCTCTATTCCCGCTCCTTGTTCCCTTTGTTACGTCATTCTTTATTCTGAGCTAAATTTAATTAATTGAAGCAAATTTCTTGTCTCACCTTCAGCATGGCAAATTCAAGCGAATGGAAAAAGATGACAGACAGCCGTCTTCTCTTCACTTTGGCCAATGTTGTTGCCTTGAATCTTTTCAAAGACCCGTTGAAAAGGATTATCCATCTGAGATTTCTCCACCTGACACAAATATACTCGTACAAACATATAAAGAGGAGACCAATGAATGGAGTTCGATATGTAAAGCCGATTTAAATATGTGATGCAATTAGTTGCAGTAAAAAAAAAGGTATCTAAAATATATGCTATAAATATAACATATTTCAATTAATCCAACTAATTGCACAGATTATCATCTATCATCTACCTATCGTATAGCTAGATATGGGCTCCTGATCACTGGAGCGCAGCAACCCATGTGAGCCACCCGCCGCTGCGATGTGAAACAAATCAAATGTGGCAAAGGCGCGACGAGGCGCTAAACGCGATGGCGAAATATGTGGTTCCATACTTTTCCAGAATCCCCCCCACTAATCCTCCATCCCCGAAAAAGCAAGATGAAGATATCGAAAAACGCTAACACGGTAAACGAGGCGTTGTCAGCTTTATCTTTTGGTCCTAGAAACCCTCCCCGGAAACCCTCTTCAAGGTTGATTTCGTGGTACTTCATACGAGAGCATATACAGATGGTATTAGGCTTACTTAATTGGGAAATATGTATATTCGAAGTATAATTTTGCTTAAGTTTGTATTGATTTTATACTTTATTTAAATCTTAAAAATATACTTTCTCTTAAATCGTTGAATATTTAGCTTGGAGTCTATCCATTTTAAATAAAAAGAAAATATCTGTAAATATTATATGAAAATAATTACAGTACAATACAATGGGCATTGCGTTTTGCCAACTATTAGTTTCTACATTTCCACTGTGTTCTGTAAGGGTTGCAGCCAAGGGAAGTGTCACGTCACCTGCCTTGCTCCTTTTTGTAACCAGTTTCCATTTGCCATTTTCCATTTTCCGTTTTTCCTCTTCACCCTTTCACCGTTCCCCTTACTTTTCACAACCATTTTAAGCCTAAGTACGAGATAAGCAAGTACATAGACACGTTCATACACAGCGAGCAGGGAAGTTGGTTTATGGTTGGTTCAGGCAATGATATATGGATATAGACACCTCAATACGCAGGCAGGCGAACATTTATGGCTTTTGCACATCTCCGCCATACATTATCCCTGAATGTGTAGCTTGTGAGCCTTTAAATTAAATCAAGTTTTGCTGCTGCTCTTTGGATTTGTTGTTTTTTAGCCATTGCAGCAACGCCATAAGCCCTACTGAACCCGTTCCACATTTAAGTGACACTTTCTTTATTTTCCCTCTCAAGAAGTTAATGAAATTTTCATAAAGTTGGCAAAACTTGGGCTTTGCCTTTCATTCTTGTTTATTTTTTATGTCAGTTTCATATAGTTTTAATACCGAATAGTTGTAGAAATCAAAGGTATCTTCTAATCCTGCAACAGGACCTGACCTAAACTTATATTTATCTTTTTGAGGTAATAGAAATGGATACGTAACTTGCTAGAAATATTCCTAGTTTCCCTTAAATTTCTAAATCTGAACACTTTTGAGAGAGGCAACCTCGATTGCCGGGTACTCCATGGTCGGGACCCTTTTAGGTAGAGTTATTTCTTGATTCCTTTTTGGCAATACCAAGTTTTGACACATAAAAAGCAAAAGTTTAAACAGTTTACAGCTTACAGCTGGCCCCGGAAGCCATCGAAGGAAGAGAGGGACTTCGAAATGTGAAAGAAAGGGGGGGGCAAAACAATTTATGAGGCCAACGGCCGGAGGAAAGGGAGAGCAGAGGCAACAGTTGGAAGGCCGAGACAAAATGTTTGGTCACATCAAGCATACGCACTGGTGAACCGCTTCCCATACCCATTCCCATCGACTGTCAAAAATTAAACGATGCAATAAATTACGGGACTGTCAATGTGTGTGGGTCTGGGTGTGTACGTGTCCGCTCAAATATCCCTTTATATATGCAGATTTCCTGAATCTCGATTCCGCAAAAAAGGATTGGTCCAAGGCCGTTACCCGGACACCCGATACCCTACTGGCTGACCCCTGAACTCGGGTTAACTGCGGGTGGATTAGGTTCGATGAGCGGATTGATTTGTCACTTAAAGTTTCGGGAGGCAGTGCGGGCATCAATCATGATCATTAATTCAGGGTTCCAGTCAGTTTAAAATATGTTTAATATGTAAGTCACTTTACTCAAAATTATACTTGAAGGGCGATTCAAATAATTAGCAAGGTGCTATATTTTTGTTAAGGATAATGACATAAAAAACTCCATCGTCTTTATATTTATTTTGTTATTTCAAATAAGAATAAATATATTTAGATTTGTGAACTACAACTGCAACTATTTATAATTTTGTTTTGTTCTATAATAATCTTGTACCGTATGGGTACCGGACTTTAAAAAACTTCAACATGTGATACTCTGAACGCGAATTCCTCAAAATTAATACCCCATGGAAGGTTTTAGTTTTGAAATCAGAATTGGCAAGAGGAAAACATATTTCCTTGCAGGATTATAACCACATTTTTGGCCTGGCGTTTTCGTCCTTCCGCTCTTTCTCCATTCCCATTTCACATTGCTTTTCACATTCACAACATAAACAACAAATAGGCATTCGTCCTGGCTTTTTATGCCCCGCACTTAACATTTTTCCCAGGAGATTCTTTCAATTATATTGACAGCGACAAAAGTTTTTTCCACACACGTCCCATTCCCATACGCATAAATTTAAAATTCCAGAAACAGAAAAGTCGCTTCCCTTTCCTTCTTTTTCTCCACAATTTTTGCCACAAATCTAAGAAAAGCCAAAGCTCGTGTGTTAGGGAGTGTGTGAGATGTGTAAATTGAATGGGCGTGGCAGATGCTTAATTCCATACGCATCCACAATAATTTATGAATTTTTATTGAAGTTGCGATTCTGTTTTCATGATGAGAACGTGGCAAAAAACAAATACGCCTGACAGCACTCGAATCATAAGTTATTCGCAAAAAAAATGAGGCTGCAGAACGAAAAAAAAAAATATATATATTTTGTTGGTTGAAGCCGTGAGTCCTGCTTTTGATATTGATACTGCGTGGCAGGATTGGAAGTTATCTGTATACCTTTTGCTGAGGGTATACCAATTTTAGTGTTTGTTTTCCAACTTAATATACACAGCTTAAAGTGACGGGCAGATCTGGTTTTTCGGGGTCTTTTGTGAGGAGCGTGGCCTAAGCATTATATTTTATTTCACCATTAATCGTAAAAATTGTTCCTTTTATTGCTTTGAAAGTGTTTGCCGGGTGCCAGTGCCAGTTGCCTGATGAGCTCTTTGAAACTAAGCATGTGCCCCTTACTTTTCCTTTATCTCACCGTCTTTGTTCTTTTGAATGTTTCGCTTTTCCTGGCCAAGAAGGGGAATAGGCCCCAAAGTAAACATCACCAGATGGCAGCGACTGGTAATTGGGAGGGGAAAAGAGAGCCAAAATTTGCCGGAGATATATTCTATATAGACACCCTCCCCATGGCATTGCCTTTGACTTTGACGGATGAGTGATAGAAATTTTGAGCCCAATTGGGTTAATTATTTTTATCAATCACTAAACTAGGCAATTAAAATCTTGCTAGAAATAAAAGTCTTTACACAAACTACATTTGTAATATTTAATATTTAATATATATATTTATTTTAATATTTTCTAAATAAATCCCAGTCTAAAACGTTGAAGTATAAGCCATGTACATATCATCATAATTGAATTAAACTTTTAATATCCAAGAACAAAGGAAATATATTTTCAAAATTTTATAAATAGCCTCTATTAGATTCTAATGGCTCAAAAGTGTCTTATAAATTTACAGAATTAAAAGGAAAGTCGCCCAAAAAAAGTAAAATCGATTTCTGTAATTGATGCCTTTGTAAAAAGTGAAAAATCAGAAGTTGTCACCTTTGTAAATAACTCCCCATAAACATTTGCTCTGTGTCTTTCAATTTCCCCCGCCTTTTTCCCCATTTTCCGGCCAACAGTCAACACAAATTTATTTATGCATTCAATTAGCGAACGATAAATGGCCAAAAGGGAGGTGGCCAAGTTAGTGCGAACCTTACTCGATTGCCGGTTAAATTGAGAAATTACTTTAAAAAGCAAACAGCTGGCCCAGGACGAAAAAGGACGTTCTGCCGTTCCCCTATTTTGTTTGGTTTTCTTTTACCCCAATATGCTGTTCTAGGAGGAGAAGAGACCTGAACAAATTTCATGGTGAGGTCCTTCCTGGAAATATATGAGTGAGGGCTCAAAACGCACCCTAACATTTTTTTTTTCGGCCTTATTGAGGTACTTTCCAGCCGCATTTATTACTCATTTGCAGACATTTTCCCTCGTTTTTTTCGCTTTGTTTGGGCTTTACTCTTGCTATTTACTTTGGACGGCGAAACGAGCAAAGGTTTCAAATCTTTAAATGAATTTAATAAGCACAAAGTACCAAAGACATACATTTCAGGGGGTCGTCCTTCTCGTGGGGGCTTGCGTGGCCCACCAAGGTCGTCGCATATGATTTCTGGATTATACTATATTTATTAATATGATGATGTGAATTTTTCCCCAACCGTCAACCTCTCTGTTCACAGTGAATGTAATTATTATAACTTTTATGCAATCATAAATTAAATCTCTCTTTAGCTTCGTGAATTCCCAACTAATTTTAAACTAGAAAAACTAGAAAATTAAATTTACTTGACTCGCATTTGCTGACCATTTTTCCAGACCCTAGCTGGGCGAGTGAGTGTGTGTGCACACAACAAATTGATTTCTGATTATCATTGAATGATAAAATGAGAGCAAAGGAGAAGGAAAAAGCGTGGTACGCGAGCATACTGAAGTTTTAATGAAGCGTATTAAAATTTAATTAAATAACAATTTGCACAAATGTAAATAAACTTGGCGCTGCTTATGTAAAGCAGCCGAGCAGAGTGCCAAGGAGCCGCAGGACTCTCGCAGCCAGCTCCTGCAGGAGGTCACTCATCCGTCTCCGGGCAACGCCCAGAGCGGCGAACTTTGGTCATTAAATTAAGTGCAGGAGACGACGACGAAGACGCCAGGAGCAAAGATGCCAGCTCAGGGGGAGCGATGGAAATCGTGGCCGGTGATAGCGGTCCTGAGGAACCCTGAGTTGTGGCCACAGGTAAGCTGGCTTTGAACGAGGGTTGTTCGTTACATTTTCCATTCTCATCCTTTTTTTCCTCAATTAAATGTTGTTTATTGAAATATTAATTTATCCAAGTTTTTATGACTTCAAATTTACCTAAATTATATTTCATTTTGGAATATCTTCTCGCTGTTGCCCTATAAGTTGCGTTTTTTGCTTTTTTTTTATCAAACCCTCGCCTCGCTTACCCTACCAGCCGGCATTTAATGTGATTTATAATTTCGCATACATGCGACAGTACACCAACACACGCTTCAAAGGGTCGCCAGAAGTGCCACGCCCCGCAACACGCACAAAGCACCGCCCTTGTCACAGTTCCGCCATCGGATCGCATCACTCATACGCAACGTTGAACGCATCGCACATTTTTACGTGCTCCCAGTCTGCCTTTGTATGCGTGTGTTTTGGTAAGGACTTAATTGAATGAGAAATTGAATAAATTTGATTTAATTTTCTTGGATTACAACGAAATGTTATCTTAGCGGGATGTAAGTGAAAATGCGACTTTTATAGAATATTTCATATATTTTTGAGTTGTGAGTATCTCAAGTGGAACTGAAAGCAGCTTAAAAAAGAAAAGCCGTCTCACTGAAGTGCTCTTTAGCTTGACTTTATAAAAGGGAATATTTTTTAGTCACAAAAAAAATATATTAAATGAAAAAAAGGCCTGAAAATTTTCGCCAATCTTGTATTTACAAACTGAGCCGTATTTGACGGAATTTCAATATTTAAGCTGTCTCCATCAAATGGAAATTTCCCATCGTCTTTGCATTTTCCCTCAGTTTTATTTTTTGTAGCTCGTAAAAACGAGGCAAATTTTAAGCGGCTTGGGGGTCAACTTTTTTTTATGGGGTTCACGGTAAACGGTGATTGCTGACACAGTTTGTCTGAGAAGTTATTTTCGTCTATAAACCAATTTCTTATCGGCTGTTTGCACTTTGTTCAGAGCTCTGCACCTGGGACCTCGGGAATCAAACAACCAAATAAAAAAGACTTAATTTCCATTCGCTTTCACTTTTTTACCTCAGCAGGAAAAAATTAAAAACACAAACTTGTCGCATGCTGTTGGGCGATTTGGCGCGTAACTTTCGTAGACTTGGTTGTTGTTGGGGAAATCCAACAAAATAAATCTCAGAAATTCGTTCACGCTAATTTCATGCTCAACCTTGGAAATATTCAAGGGTGTGCGTGTGTGTTCGTGATTAATAGCCAACGAAAATGCCAGTTTAATGTGGGAAACTTTTGCGGAGAGCTTTCCCTAAGCGATTGCCTTTCCCGAAGCTGGCTCAGAGCAAACTAAATCTATTTCTCATTGGGGATTAAAATACAAAAAACAAAATTTGGTTCGGGATTCTCCATACGAACCTTGACATTTAACTCTTTCCCAAATATATTGTAGATTTGTTTCCGATAAAAAACCAGAAAACGATTCCCGCTTTTTCCACAATTTTACTGTCTCGCGGAAAATAGAAAAGAAAACAATTTTCCCTGACAAAGCTGCACTTAAGCTGACGCTGCTTGCATACTATTTTAATTAGCTGATGTCGCTCTGGCGGAAAAAAACATAAAATGAAGAAAGGCTGCCCGAGATGGCCGAGAGGCTGATGGGGGAGATGACGATGGTGTTGATGTTGGCGGAAAGTGTCGTCTGCCAGCAAGCTGTCTGCGCCACCGGCCTTCACCAGCCCCTTCTTTTCTTATTTCTCAACACCCGTCACACCCCTGGCGTTTTTCAGCAATTTAGCATGTTGACGGCACAAGTTGGCGGGCTAAAAGTTCAGCCGGACAAGGGAAGCTCACCGAATGGTAGTGGAGCACACAGCAAAAAATATTTTTTATTTTATAAACTCTAAATAATAATTAGGACTAAACCATCAAATAATTTAATGGCACTCTTGCAGAGGATATTATATTTTAGGTCTGAAGTGAAGGCTTCCTGAAGTGTGAAATTCGATTATTCATTCAGTATTTATTTATGTTAAATTTTTGCATAAAAGGTTTATCAACCTGAAGCTTTAAAGGTGAAGTTAAAGTGGAGAAGCGAACAAATCTTACATATTAATTTATATTTGGTTAGGTGGTTACTTCAATAATTTAAATGTATTCATTTAATTTATTATTTTTTCCAAATCTTTTCATTCATATTTTTCAAATGCTATCCTTTTCGTTTAGTGTAGAAATAGAGGTGAAGCGAAACCCACGCGACGCGTGGCTCTCGCCTAAAAGCATGCTTTGCCTTCTTTCTCGCGCCACTTACCCTTCGGTCTTCGTGTTCTTCGCTGCCAGTTCCACCTGTTTTAGCGTGTCACTTAAGCAGCTTGACTCTGGCAGACCACAACCACCCACCGCCACCCACCGCCACCTGGTGGAGCACACGAAGCCACCTAGGGAGTCAACCCAGAATCGGCCCAAAACGCCCACCTACTTGCACGTGACTTCTTGTGACCATTTTGTCGTTAATTAAATCTATGAGTAAGCTTTGGGCAGCGAGTAAATAATGACGCCGTTACTTTCACACGCATCATAAATGATTTAAAACGAAAAAACAAGAACAAATTTCATATTTAAGGTATTATGTATAGGCCTAGGAAAATATCATTATTATTATACTCATAATTACGAAAATGAAGGGTTCTGGGAAAAGTTTTCGCTAATGGTGCTCTCTAGCTTTTTTGGGAGAGGGAAATAAACCGAAATACTTTTACTTCAATATTTTAAAACTAATTAGGGATAATTACCAGCCATTAACCAGGGGGATTCCCCTCACGACAAGTGGAAAGTTGGTCTCTTACCCCATTCCCGTCTGCAGTTTTCCAGCCAGACTTTCTGTTTTTCCCGCCGTGCTCACGCCTTTGGCCACCTAAGTTAACGTCGCCGTCGTTATCCTTTCCGCCTAGGCGGTGCCCTTAAAAGTTTTCAAATCCTTTGGGTCCTGTGATATACCGCCGACTGATTGAAAGTGTCATCCAATCGGGATCAACATTACAGGATCAGTGAAAATGCTGTGACACCAGTCAGGCCATAAATGGCCAGCTTAAAGCCGTTTCAGACTGAATCGCATCATAAACGTTTTGCTTGTAAATAAATTAAATATGGTTTCCTTTGGTTGCAAAGAACTTTAAATAACTTATGCAGAAGGGAGAGCGTCCGTTTACAAAAGTAATTTCTCCTAATTGTACTTGTTCTTCCGAAAAACAGAATTTAAAATAAGTAAAGTGAAAATCGGATTTATCTCTATCCCCTGACCAAGGCAAAGTATCACGGGGCCCAGTGGCTCCTGCAATTTGGGAAATTAATTTGAATGCTTAAAGCAGCAGCAGCCAGTGTTTCCTTTGATTGCATTCATTTCCGAGAAAATTGAAATTCATACTACAGCTGACCAACTAATCCGGCACTTTAACAGATTCCACTTCTTCCTCCTTTGGAATTAGCATTATTATTGGCTTGCTGCGGGTTGGAAAAAGACCAACCATTGCCTGCACTTGGACTACCCGCATATTTTCATAAATTTATTTAAGTGCTGGCAATTTTGCACCCGGGGGAAAGGCGATGGGGGAAAATGCAATGCACTCGAAGCAGCGAAAGTGGCAACAATAAATGTGTCGCGCAGCTAAGCCAAGTTGTGTGTGTAGGGATGGTAAGTCATAGGGTTATATGTCTGTATATATTAATATCGTATCGATATTTGACTTACAAATTATATAGCCATTGATAAAACCGTTGTCTATATAGATTTTCTACCTAGCTATCTATTTGTTCTATAAATTTCTTACCCACATTAAACCAAAAAGGTCTAAAAACAATCATTCATGGACATTTATACACTTAAATTGTGATATATTGAAAGAAAACCAAATAAACACTTTCGAGTGCTATATATTTGTCGATATATCGAATTATATATCCCGATCTCATCCCTAAGTAGTTGCGTGCATTCTGCTTAAATCACGTTGCGAAGTCACCAAAACCCAAAATGAAGTTAAGGAAAGCGGACTCAAAGGAGATTCTCCTTTCTCTGGCAACAAGAAAATAGCTACCGACTTTTTGGCGCATGCAACAAAAAGGGTGAACTCCCTGCTATGGTAAAAAAAAATATAAAGGAAAGAAAGTCAAATGCGAAAACCCAAGTCTAGCGGATGTAAAGAACGCATTGAAGCTAGCTGGTTAAATTACAAGAAATTAGAATTCTCTTTCCAACCATGTTGCTTTGGTATAACAAATCATGCAAAACTGCTTCCCTTTTATTATTAAATTAAGCTGGCTTTAATTTACGTGAAAAACATCTGCCCAAAGTGACACAAAAGGGGGAAGCGAAGAAGTCCCGCAGATAAAAGCCAACTACAGGAAAATGCAATTAGGCCAGGCCATTCTTGTGGTTGACTGCAGATGGAAACTCGAGAGATTCCACAAGTGAATAAAATGAGAATGCCGTGCGAAAACATTCAAGCTGAGAAAACTGAGAACAAATCACAAAGCCTGAGATCTCCGGACTGAAATATGGCTATTAAATTAAACTTGTCACTTTCTGCTATTGAGGCAACTCCCCCTCCAGAGGCCGGTCCTCCAGCTGCCAATCCACAACCGGAAGCAGTGTCCGTGCCTCCTGCCGAGGCTACAGTGGAACCAGTTGCGGTGGCTGACCCGATGCCTGTTCCAATCGAAGATGCAGCTCCTCCGGAACCGGTAGCTGATGTGGTTCCAGCGCCGGTATCTGAAGTAGTCACTGCCACAGTACAGACTTCACCACCCGTTTCGGAACCCGTTGAAGTCACTCCTGTGGAGGCTTTACCTGGCGAGGAACCAGCTGCAGTTCCGGAACCTATTGCAGTCAAAGAGGGTGTTCAAAATCCAGTTCCAGAGGTTGCGGAGATTCCAGTTGCCGAGGCAGTAATTCCGGAACTAGTTGCAGTTGCAGTAATCGAAACTACTCCTACTGAGCCTGTCGAAATTCCCACCTCTGGTCCGGAACCAGATATATCGGTTCCTCCAGCCACTGATCCAATTCCGCCCAAGGAACCAGTTCCAGTTGAAGGGTCGCCGGAAACCATTGATGAAACTCCTGCTACCCAAGCAGTAAAAGTTGCCGAAACAGAATCTGCTCCAGATCCAGTCGCCGAAGAATTGCCAGACCCTGCTGAGGAGACCGCAGCAGACGTCCCTTCAGAGGAAGTAACCGATGGGTCACCGGATCCCAAAGCCATTCCCGTGGCCAGGGTAACACCGTCATTAAGTTATGGACCGAAAAAATACTACCTCAACCCAAATCGAATCACCTTCGGCTGAGTACTTATTTCTGTTTTATTCAACTGTTTGAATTTATGATAATGAATAAATAAAAGATTAACTTCAATAGGGGTTTATTATGGCTATGTATAATTTTTAAACGGTAAAGCTACGTCAGCTTGCTCTTAAAAGAGGTTATATAGTCATCCGCTTATGGCTACATTTATGTAAGTATACGAATTAACAAAAATGCTTTTAAACTGGGCTAAAAACCTAAATGTATCTTTTAGAGCTGATATTGCAGCTGTCACAAAATACGAGTATATTCTATATAATTAGCCAAACCCCTTATTTACATCACAAAAGTTAAATTTTTTCTTAATTCTATATTTTTAAAAACATTTGTAAATTTCAGCACATTTTACTTTGACATTTGACTTTATCTAGACAGTTTTCTTAGCGAAAATTCGCTATTTTCCATCTACTTTTCCAGTCAATTGACTTATTTGCTTGAACTTTGAACGTGCAAATTTTCCATTGTCATGTGTCAATGGCCCGTCGTCAGTGTAACCCAACACCGCCATCTTCCACCAGAATTTTCCGCCCTTTCCTTGAGGTCTGCCCTCTGGAGGAGCCTGTGCCAAGTCTCTTGCAATTTGATTAGACAAAGACGCGAAAATTTTTTTGTTTTTCCATAGCTTTTGAATTTTATTTGAGTTTTTCAGTTGTGTTTTTGTTTTAAGTTTTTTTATTCAACAAAGTTCCAAGGCTGCATGAGGTTCACTTGGCTAGATTTATTTTAAGCTCTGTCTTTGTTGATTTCGGTGATCCCCTGAAGCTGAAACGACACCTGACAGTTTTCTTATTTATTTATTTCGGTGAAAAATTACATAGCTCAGCGTCGCCTGACAAACTGCGCGTGAAAACGCTGGAAAAGTGGAGGGAGTGGCATTTTTCTCGGGGGATCCGGGACCTGCTTAGGTTAAGCCAACTTTATCAACTTAATTTGAACACAAATTCATATTTTTCATTATAAAACAATAGCACAAGGAAGCGGAAGCGGAAACGGAAAGCGGGCCAAGGAGAAGCATTTTAAAAATAATAGCATAGCCCGAGAAATTTTTTAAAGCAACTTTGCCAATTAATGTGGATAAACGATAAGTCAGTGCGTCCTTGGTCAATCGAAGAATTTCCATGTCTAATAAGTTGGAAATGTAGATTAGGCTGACAACTAAGAATTATTTATATTTTTCCTTTATTAATAAATTAAAAACGACCTACTTTAAAACAAAAATTGTATGTTCTTATACATTCAAGTATCTCATCTGGAGAATTCCTTTAAATAGCAAGAAATAAATGTATTAAACCAAAGTTTATTATATTCGAATGGCAAAATGAAGCTCTAACCTTGTATATTTTTTTTTATCATTTTAAGTACTTGCACATTGTGATCTAAAATAATACAAATACAGGGAAGTTTCATTAACATCTAAGTGCGTCGCTTATGACCGCTGATACCCTTTACTAGAGCCATGAATATAAAACAATGTATCATTCGCCAAATGCGTGTGTGTAAACTATAATAACAGTAATAACAACTAAACTCAATGGCAAATGACAGTTCTCAGCTCCCAGTTCCCAGACCCTGCATAGATAGCAATAGTTGCTACTTTTCCCCCGCTGACTCAGCGAAAATCTTCTGACGACGACACACATCTAGGATTACAGGGGCGGGGTGGTTATAGGGGGAGACTGGTCCCTGATCGAAGGAATTTCCCGCGAACGGGATTGGGAATACGGAGGGTTTGGGGGTTGGGAGTTGGGAGTCGGGGAAAGCGGAAAATGGGGAAGCACGTTCGACGCTTCACTTAATTAAGCGCCTTTTTGTCTGCTGTAAGTTGATAATGGAGGTTTCGCCGGTTTGCGGCAGGCAAAAGTTAATCCCTCCCACCCATCAATCGACCTGGCCAGCCTTTTCCCGCCATTTTCCCATTTACCATGGCCGTGAGCTCCGTGAACTGGACAAAGTAGTAACAAAAGGTTAACACAAAGTCAATATAGAAATAAAGAAATAATTTAATTTTATTTGTGCCTTGTCGCTTAATTAGTTTTTTTTTCGAATTTTTAATGATGGAAAATAAAATAACTAGGTACGTCATCTCCTAGATATTTAAGGTAAATAAAAGGAACAAAGTTTTTGCCGTTTACTATCAACATTTTTTACTTATTTATGCAATTAATTTGGCATACATAATAGTGGCCTGTTGCTCAGGGAGCTTGTTAACCTTATATAAGCCAGAGCTGCTGGATTCACCAGAGCTACCTTCGTTACATAACATGATGCCACGTGTGGGCGTGCATCTGTGTTAAAAGCTTTATGTGGATTATGTTTTTATGGCTAGTAGCGAAAATCCTGGGGAGGACCAGGCCACAGACTCCCACTTTGACTTGGTAAATATTTGTATTTGCTGCCATTTTCCTGCAATCTTTCATAGAAACAAAGCGAAAGTTTCGGAATATTTAAAAAGGAAAGTGCCCAATAGAATGTTTTGAAGTTTTTTTGACATGAAAATAATTTAATTTTATAATTTAAAATTATTTTCACATCTTTCCTATCTTCTTTCTACTCAGATACATATGTAGCTTAAAACCACTATAAATATCAAAGAGCCAATAACATATTCGTAGCTGTCCCGAGAAAAAATCCGAGGAAAATCTTTTCAAGTTAACTTTCTTATTCAATGTTATTGTTGCCAGAAAAACAACAACAATCGGGGAAAAAAGGAAACACATTGCTCCTTGGCAGCTACCCAATTTTTTGCTGCTTCTACTGCAAGCTTCAATATGGAAAACTTTGCTCCGACTTTTGCTGCTGTTAATGTTGTTCTTTACACATTTTACGTCCAGATTTGGCTCCCTGTGAACACTTATTTTGTGCACTGATAGTCCTGACTTCCTCCCCTTTTCACCCGTAAAAAAGTTAAACTTTTTGCATGGCTGAACCCAATTTTTTTTTTGCTTATGGAAATGGTAAGGGAGCTTCTGCATTTTATGAAAGAATAATGTTATGTTTCTGTCGATTTTTTGCTGCTCTCTGCTCTGTTCGGTGTGTTTTGCTATTATGTTTTTCTGGTTAATTAGTTTTCGCATTTTGGAGCATAACAATAACTCTGTATATATATAGGATGTCTGATAATTGGTTCTATAAATCATGCGGGCCACGCGGCGGATGCGCAACGTGTGAATGAAAATGGAAATGAGAATGAAAATGAAATGGAGCGAACAGAAAAAGCCGCTAACAAATTGAGGGGAAGGAGTTGGCCAAAGTATTAATAATAGTCTGGAGTTGGCCTCATCGCCATCTGTTTTCGTTGTTACAACCAACAAAAGGTGCCACAGTGGTGCGGACCTTCTGAAGCAATAATAGGTATCCGATTAATATATAATAAAAAATATACAAATTATATTATAAATAAATAAAAATACAAGAGATAATTAAAAAATACTGAGCCTTAAAATTAACTTTACTTTATATATTTTCTTGTTATTAAAATATTTAATTGTGGAACATTTATCACAATAAATATTTTATGGCTAGAAAACCCTGTTCATCTACTCAAAATATATTATTCTAAAACTTAAGATATATCGTACGTATTTTGTTTAATATATTAATCATATTTTCCACCTATATCTCTTTGATTTGGCATCACTGTTGATGGCGTTGATGGCTAATGAGCTCAAGTGCAAGCTTCGTTCATTCATCGCCCGCTGTGATGACTTTGCTCTACTTTGCGTGGCTTTTCCCGCCGTAAACGCTTTTCTGGGTATTTTTTTGAGGTTTTTGGTCGTTGTTAAAGCTGTGGGAGGGAAGGGTGGGCAAAGACCTAGGAGGCCATAATTCATTTCCACGTAATTTGACTTGCACACGCGCAGCGCCAACGGTGAAGATGGGAAAGAATGGATGACTGTCTCAGAGCACTGGCGAAAGGAACTTCCTGATATCGAAAATATGTGGGCTCAAATTATTAAATTTCAGTTCCAAGCTGCTCAATTGCTTTTTTACAAAAATTAAGCTAATTAACTTATTTTAATTACTTATTTCTTTAACATAATATTAAAACTTAAGCTCATCTATTTGCCTTTTGTTTTCCACAGTGAAGATGAAGGAGAGTTAAGTGCAGGCTAAGGGGTAACGTGTAGAACAAGGACATCCCAGATGGCGGCTATAGGCAGGAGCCTGGAGCTGGTCTCCTGGAGTCTTGCCACAGACAGCTGTCACTTAAACTCACTCCTCCTGCTGTCGGCTGACAATTCCGTCGAAGTGGCATCCTGGAGATCCTTCGACGGGCAGTGGGTGGGCAGAGGGCAGAATGGGTTTGAATGGCTTTTGTTTTAAAAAAGGTTGCGTGCGAAAAGCTAAAAGCCTTTCGCTTTTAATGAAGGTTTGCTTTGAGCTTTTACTATTTTCCCCTGGAGGTCAACATTTTATAATCGGTAAAAGTGTAAATCAAAGCTTATTTAGTAGAACATGTTTTCAATATCTTGCATTTATTTTTAATTTTCACTTTTATAACTCCCATGTACGATTTGTGATTGCTAAGAACATATATTTGAAAAATATCTTCTGATCTCATTTGTGCAATATCTCTGCTGTGACTATTAACAATAGAATTTATTACAGAACTACCTAGCAGCTTAGGATTTCCATCTTTCCCATTCCCCCCCAAAATTCCCACTCAATTTGCCTCTTCAACTCACAAATATATACTTCTGCTTTATATACAATTTTTGTGAGGCAATAGGATTGCATACGAATGTTGCATATTTGCCTCTCCATCGCTTTCCGGAATTTCCACACAGTTCCCAGAATTTTCCATCCTTTCTGCGTGTATATTTTCCATTCTCGAGTATTTGAGCCGGGCTCTGGTGTGGGCGAATTTCCAGTGAATTTTCACAAATACAAGCTGCGCGTGCTCCCTCAACAACCGAAACAATTTAAGTGGAAAATGCGTCCGAGGGGGGAGAAAGGCAGACAGACAGAGCTGCATCGCGAGGCCGTCATTGGAAGCGTCAAAAAACAAAGTGACTGAACAATTGTCAATCTCAGCGCTCACTCAATAAAATTCATTCGCATTCGGAAAGGCACTAAAAAGGCAGAAGGAGACGACGCACTGCGAACTATGAAAAGTTTTGAAACAATTCCAAAGAAAGAAGCTTGTAAAAACCCTAAAGAAATGACCGCTGAGGACACATTAAATTATTATGCATTTCTCTATTTATTTGTCTGTCTTTTTTTTGTCACACTGCCCTAATGGTAATTATGGTTGTACATATTTTTTAGAGGTTAATACCTGTGACCCAACTGAATAATCGGGGAAAATCTGTTGACCGATGAACAGGTGGCGTGTTATGGCACCTTTAAAGAACAGAAAATGTAAAATGCGGAATGGAAAGCCAACAAGTGATTTAATTTATTGTGGCTTCGTGTTAGAATTTAATAACCTTTATAATTTTAAAAGTAAGACAAGTGAAAAGTAAGCTTTAAGACTATTACTTCAATGAACAGTATTCTAAGCTTAAACGACCCAGTCGGGTCCGAGTCAATTAATTAATTATTTAAAGAAAACTGTCAACTCCATGAGAAGTTCAAATAAATTTAATTAAATATTATATTATATCATTTCAAACAGTTGAGGCAAGCCTCAGTCTCCCGTTGACCGATTTCTACATTGCTTTTCTCCCAGCTGCTGCCCTCTTTACATATATACATATTTGTGTTTTTCCCGAGAAACCATCGATCAAAAGCCCCCCAATCGGTACATCAGTCAGTCGGTCATTTACCCAGTTAGTTGGGTGAAGTTAGGACATTAGTCAAAATGTTAACTAAATATTGCTTCAATTGTTTAACTGCCACTGACAGTGGTTAGTGATGGCGAAAAAGGACAAGGAGGCGCACTAACTCATGATTGAGTTTTGTTAAAAAGAAAAAGCCAACACGAAACGTTTATAAATCATCGGATTAAAACAAAAAAAAATGGCAACGATCGAAAATAAGTAAAGGGTCAGCACACATTTATTGGCATTAGCCTGCGAAGTTGTTGACCATTTCTGGATTTGGCCCTGGTCTGGAGTCATTAATCTTAGTTGGCCACACTTTTATATTCTCAGTGAGCCTCCCGCCGTCAGCCGACCTTAGCCCCTGGTTGCCGGGGCTGGTGTCGCTTAACCCGCCCTCGTCACTCAAGAGACTCGCACTCACTCACAGCTCTACACAATTTTAATTCATTTTAATTTGTTGCCGTTTATCCTTTTGACTGAGCTTTGGCTTCGGCACCTCGAGGCTCTCTGGCCGCCTGTGCCTGGTAATTCACAGTCTGGTTAAGGACTCCCCTCCTTCTGAGTGTCCTTCGCTCTTTAAGTTGGTTTAAGCAGCCGTAAGCTTTACTTTACGACTCGCAACCTCTCTATTCGGCATCCGCCAAGTTAATGAGAGCAGACAGAGTGAGGTCAGAGGTCGGGAAAAAAATAAAAAGTTTGTAAAACCTTCACGAAATGACTTCTTGGCTGGCTGCTGAGTATTATATCAATCATAAGTTTTTAAAGAAAGAGCACTTTAAAGGAATGAGACTTTTTTAGGAGGGAAAAATGAACAATGAAAATATAAAAATAAGTTAAGTCCGATAGAAACTAAATGAATATTGGAAGGGAAACATAGTAAAGGGACCTCCTCCCCCAAACTACATTAGTAAGTAATTGATATTTGTGTGTTGCTGGCACGTGTCGTGCTTAAGTTGTTCATCAATCAAACCATCAAAGTGGCCAATCAAATGAAGCTGACCAAAGCCAAGGTCTTATTGTCTAGAAGGAAAAAAAAGCCATTAGAAGCAACCAAATTTTCTAGTTCGTTCAAATCAATCATTTTAATCATTTTGGGAGTTGAAATCGTGGGGCAATAGAGTTACTACTGTTTTTTTGCAGACCTACTTTTCTTATAGTTTATCATTAAATCGGTTACCATAATAACCTCTCCCCTTACTAAGTCTGGCAATATTTTTCTTTTCGCACTTTGGGCAATTTTCCAATTAGGTTTCTGGGCAGAACTTTCTGTATTTTATTTTATTTTATTTCTTTTAGCTTCTTGTTCATTTCCAGGGCTTATCAGACAAGCCAACAGATTAAGAAAGAAAATAGTGGCTGTGTGAAGGAGGTTGGCCATTGCCATTTTTTATATTTATATCTTTTTTTTTTGTTGTAGTTATTGTGGTCAACTTTTAGTTTCTGTTTTCCCAGCGTAAGCCCCTGTTTGTTTTTGTTTATCTCACCGAAACATTGTCCCCTTTTTGCCTCCCCTTAACCCTTAACTATTTCTCTGTGGCCATTTATTTTCTAAATTTAAGACATTGTTTTTATGTCCGCCTCTAGGATAGTGCGATGGGTATTAGAAACTCATTCTCTGGTTAGTTATTTCAGACTTAATACACGATACTTCAAACCCGATTACGATTTACTGTATTACATTTTAAAGTAATTTATGAAATTAAGAGGATTTTTAAACTAAAACCAAAATGGGAAACGGTTACCATTTATCCACTGTTAGCACAGTTTTCGATTGCCATTTAATTTAGCTTTATCACAAGGAGGTCATCTGAGGAGTCGACCCTTGCCCCTCCCCGAATAGCCTTTGTTGACTCTTCCCATCCCCTCGGTGCCGTCGCCGTCGTCGTTTTCGGGGCATTAGCGGCACATATGTATGCTCTCCACATATCAGAGTCCTTGCCCCCTTGCGTCGCCTCTGGAAATTTGTGTTTTATGGTTATGTTCGCATATTGGTAGCCATAAAAATGGGAACTAAAGCGGCGTAGAGAGTGGACTGGAGGGTAATTTACATTCCATTTTCGCTTGGTTTGCTGCGACAAATTAAGCGAAGGCAGGACTGGAGGCAGCGATTGCTTGGCGATATTATTCCGAGAGTAAATTCATATTCAATTCAAGCCGTTGTCTCCCCCTTCGACATCGACTGCTCATTTGACTTTGGCCCGGATTTTCGCCCTTCGATTTATAATTTGAGGGTAATTTCCACCTATAGCCCTCAGATCCGCATCCCCTTGGGGCCCGGGTCCAATTCATTTATTCACACACATCGTAGCCACTTGTCACACCCACTTTAGTGGCTCAAGTGGCACTTGGAGCAAAAAGGCGAATCGAAACGAGAGTGGATCGAAGTAGAGGCAGGAGCAGAGGACTCGATCCCTTTGCGGGGCAACATATCCTTTGATAAAGGAGCTACCTTGGAAATTGTTGATAATTACGCGGATTTTTAGTAGAATTAATATATTATATTTATGCATTTAGTGATAATTTGTAAAACTATCTCCCTCGGCTCATCAGTTTGATTATTCAAATATATATACATATATAAAGACATTGGACCGATTCGATTAATTAGCCCCGACTACAGTCTCTGCTCGAAATGTGAGAACATAAAAAATAGGGCCCAATTATCGGTTTCTACGCGTTTTTTGTCATGACAGAAATATGCTGAATCGTAGTTCGATTGGAATTGAATTTTTATTGAAACCCAAGCATAAACCTTGGATCTTCCTAGGAGGGTAATTAGAATGCCCAAGAACTTGCCACTTACACATAACAAGATAAAAGTAGCCCTAAACAGACACCTCCATGATCATATATTATGGCATTTTGTCACTTTTTCTCAGGCTCAAATATTTTCTTAAATATATGGAAAAAAGTTAAAGAAAGTGGAGATGAGTCTGGGATGTTTCCCTTCACCCCAAGTGAGCAAACAACGCCCGAGCCATTTTAATAATGTCAGAGGAGGAGCCGGATGACTGACATAAAAACTTTGCTATACCCAACACTTAGGCAAAAATGCACAATTTCTTTAAGAGATAAGTTGTACACATTTTTGGCTTGCCTAAATATACATTTTAAGCAGTGCCATTGCAAACTTAAAGAATGTTCAATCAAGTTTTAACTCTTAAGATTTTAAATATTTTACAACGCATACCCCATGATTTCATCTGTTGTTAATGTTACCTCAAACCTTCTTAAATAATATTATTTAATAAGATGCAAAAATGTATTTAATTCACATTTTCTGCGACTGCAAAAACGGATCTTTGGGGCATTCATTATGGTCCGGCCTGTCTCTGACTTTACTTCACCCATTTGGCCATTTCGGGACGTGCACTCGTATCTCGCAGCTGCCACATTTTATTCGAATGGTCAGAAGCACATTTTTAGGCAATTCGCCGCATATAAGGCTCGAGATACTTTTCCCATTTCGTTTCATTTGGTTTGAGAGGCTTTTGCATGCCAGAAGTTTGTGCATTATGAGATAGGCGCCTCTAATTGAAGTAACGCCTTAGCCAGAGACACCCCCAAAAGGACACACACTCCACTCTCATAGGAGATTGCTCAACCAGCTATATTGCCTTGGACGCAGCTGTAGAGTCGCCCCCGGCAAATTGCCATTCTATTTGCATGCGTTGATGGCATTCTGCGGTTGCAACCAGCCTGCTTCGCTTTCTGTTCTAATGAGCCGCACAATCGTTGCCATGGCCACAAAAAGGCCAAGACAGTTGCCATTTATATATACAGACACGTATGTGAATGGCACCCACGACAAGAACGTCAGTTAATTGTGGTTTAGATTTCCTCAATTCGCTCTCAGTCTTCTGAGTCCGCCTCCAACATCTGCAAATGCCTTTGCGAATTTCGTCATAATATTTGAGATTTTTGCGGCTTCTTTTTAATGCAGTGATGTCCACACAAATACAATGACATGTGACTTGCATTTGTGTGCGTAAGAGAAAAACGAAGTTGGCTTCGTGCGAGACGTTTTAATGCTTTGCACTGTCGAATTCCACGAAGCGACCGAAACGACGCGACCGAAACGACACGAAGACGCTTGCCGACGCCACACGACCGTTTACACTGTCTGTGTAGCAGCAGAGAGCCGGCAGAGTTTTTGCCAACCACAAGAGGCGGGCGCTTGGACATCACTGTTTTAATGCCAGAAACCACACTGGCACTCTCACCACCGAACTTTTTGATATGAATTAATGAAATGCAATAAGTGCTTAAGCAAAAGTTTCTGAAACTTCCCAATTTCTATCGCGGAAAAAACCGAAGATGAGATGGCGGCATTAATAAAGGGGCGTCATAACTGTCAATAACAACGCTGTTTAAGCGAAAACAGAATAAACAACAAGCTGCAAATTGCAACGTATAAATAAAAAAGTACAAAACAATGCCAAGCATCTGCTTATGGATAATAAAACTCATAAAAATCAAGCAAGTGGCAAACAAAGGCAAAGAAATATGGTTTACGATAATATGTCCCAATAAGATGAGGTAAATACCATAAACCGACAAGGATAATCCACATTTTTATGTCAACAATCATAAAAATATATATTACATTTTCTGCCTAATTGTGAGTTGTTTTACAGCGTTTAGGGGGGAGTTTAAGGAAAAGTTAGGATCGAAATTGGTTTAAAAAAAAACTTAAAATAAATATTAGCAAATTAATTTAAATGGCCTTAAAATGGAACTTTAGGCAAAAATATCCACAAGAAAATGTTTTTCGTGAAATATTAATTAAAATATTATTATAGAATCAAACATTTCGTCATTATCCGTCAATTTCAAAGTTAATTAAATAAACTGTCAGAAAAATTGATCTATGTATATTCTGCGGGAAATATATTTGCTCACATGCGACTCATCACTCATTTCCTCTCCTCTCCCCTGCATGTTTACGATTTTCATATTATTTCCTAAACACTGCACTTTGGATTATAATTGTTAAACCACACAAGGCTACGTGCAATTTAACTGAAATATAATATTCATAGAAATTTTCATTTTGACCAACTTTTGAATTAAATTTCCTATAATTATGGAAATGGTTTCATTTTTCGATTACAGATCCTGCCCGGCAAACGTTTCTAATTAGGAGTCGAGAGCCAGAAGCCAGAATATCAAATTCCGAACTCACAGGTATGTGCCATAGGTGCGAAACTAAACTCATTTGGCCAGAAAAGTTTCCCCAGCTGGCGGAAATTCCATTGTTGGCTCAGCAGCTCATTTAACAAGGGAATTAAGCAGGAAAAGCGTGCGGGAAGGGGCGACCAGAGGACCCAGTTGAGATGAGGACAAAGCCAAGAGCCATTTTATGGTTATCCAGCCTCCTGTCGCAAAGGTGTAAAACTTTGAACACGCAATGACATGCCGATTAAATTAATGTCCTTAACTAAGGACACGGCGGGTTAGAAGGAGAAGGGATCAAGGAAGGGAGCCAGGATGGGGAAAATTCAGTGCAACTGACACCATTTGCTCTTGACTAATAAAGCGCCTTTGGGGCCAATGAAAAATATCATAAAAATAAAAACAAGCGACAATGGCCAAGTTCGGGCAGCAAATATTTGATAACTTGTACACAGAGTCCTCAAGAATTATACATAGTCATCCGATCTGTGGTGTGTCAGTGCCTCTCTTTGGAAACCAAACATTTAAGAAATTTTCTATAAGTTTAAGAGACACATTTTAATTTCAAAGTTTTAAGAAATATAAATAATAAGAAGAGTAAAGCCACACCGTCGAGAATGGAAAGTTAGCGATGCCATTGACACCTGTGACCTGCGACGGAGTGAGGGAGAGACAGCGACGGGATAAAGGTAAAGGCAGACACATGACATCGTCATTAGACATGGACACCATGTGCACCATGTAATCACAATAAATGACAGTGGCCAGAGGACCCTTACACTCATCCTTATTTTTCAAGAGTGTAAGCAGATATCGTCGTTCGTTTAAGCATGCCCAAAGACGTTGACCCCTTCTGGGATGCTTTTAGGAAGGAATGAAGAGTTTTTAAACAAAACGCACTCAATTTTTAATAAATTAAGAGAAAAAGCCCCACGTCATTTGGTAAAACCACTTATGGGCAATAATTAGTAATTTCCTCTTTGAGCGTGGGGGCGAGTGTCACAAAAACAGCTCTCAAAACCCGCAGATCCGTCAAATAGAAATATCAAATCAAATTACATTTGGTCCAACCACAGAAATTGCAATCAACACTGGAATTGTGGAATTGCATACAAAATGGTGAACTTCCTCAGTGCTTTTCCACATCCTAACCCCCTTTTCCAACCGACAGATTTCCCACAACTTTTGGAGTGCTGCGGTTGACTTTTTATTATTTTTGTGGGCGGGCAATTCAAATATGCCAAAACTGTGCAAATAGTTTGGTAGTTCAACCCTTTAAAGTCAAAATTAAAGCCAAAACTGAATTGGGACGAGTATTAATTATCCTCAAACCAATATTTGAGAAAACTGTGGCTTAATCTTTAGAAAATACTATAAATCTATTGACAAGGAAACTGAAATATACAAATACTATAATTTTTCTTAAGCTACTAACTACTCCTTCCTTTAGTAATTTTTCACAATTTAATAAGCTTTTTATTCTTATCAGCTTATATAATTTTGCGTCTTTTTTGTACTTTTCTGCAGCAAAAAAGGAAAGTGGCAAAAGTATTTTGAGAACACTTTCCACCCAACCTTTACTCATTTTTCCATCTCACGTTTCCCTCTCAGCAGACGCATAATAAATTCAATGCCAGGGTCAGAGCTTTTCAGCGCGGATTACGGAATATAAATAGACGAAATGAAAAGGAAATGTATTTTCCGGTTGAAAAAGGAACTATGTAGCTCACTTTCTTTGAATGGATACAAATATAAAATGTTAAAAATATTCAAAAAAGTCTCACCACAAAGCTGTCGTCTGGTTAGAGGCCCATTCATATATATTCTATATATATCTGTGGCCAAGGCAGACAAGCTTAACGTCGGTGGATTTCCCAGAAATTCCACTTTATCCCTTTCGACATTGGCGCTTAATTAAAAACCTCAATTTAACATAAGAATACGTATACATATTTGTGGCACAGCTATGTTCAGGATAGTAGCGTCGGGCTTAATGCGATATCCACAGAAGTTTGTTTTTATTTTTTACCAGGATAGTTATATTAATAAAACTAAGTATATTTATTACGATCAGAAGATGGATTGATCTAGCCTTGTCTGTCTGTCTGTCTCTAGGAAAACTTGTCTATTAGCTTTAAGCCGCATTTTCATCGTTGCAAATTTCTGGGTATAATTATTCAAACTCTGGAGAATCTATGTTTGCTTTTTAAAGAGCATTCAATTCCCGTTTGCTTGAACTGGAGTGTATGTAAAGCACTGGGTGTGACTGAAATTCCCCAATCGAAACCGAAAGCGCTCTCTCCCTGGATTTCGGATAAAGGAATTTTGTCCTGCTGCCAACTGCTGCCTAAATAAACTTGGCCGCCGATGGGAATAGACACAGAGCTCAGTTGATGGCGGCGGCGGAGGACGAAGTCAGTCCTTCTGTTTGGTCTGACAACAGCTGTTGCGGACTGAACCGAACCTCTCTCTTGTCCATTTGAGCGTTGGCTGCTATTTAATGAAAGCACATGAAAAATTAAATAGTAATACTCTGCATGTGCGACAAGTGGCCATGAAGAGCGGAGAAAACACTGGCTATAACGGAAAGCCAATAACACGGAGCGAGAGGCGAGAACGAAAGGAGTTTTCCGGGAGGAAAACATTTAGTTCCTCCTCTTAAATATGCAAATGGATACTGCAAAACAATTTTATTATTCACACACGCACTTCCCACTTTCTGGAAGATCTCCAAGTTCTTATTTTTCTATATTTTTTGCCCAGACCCGCCCCCAGCAGGCTCTTTAGTGTTATGTTCTGTTTACGAGGGCATAAAGAAAAGAAACAGGGAGCAGGAGCAGGGCACAGGATGGGAACGATGAGGAGCACCCTGAACAGCTGCCACAAAACTAAGTCTCTAAAGTTTCTTTTTTAAAAAATTAGCCCAATTTTATGGTGTGTATAAAAAATCTATAAAATGCTTAAGGAAGTAATTCATAAAGAAAAGGGTTTTATAAAACATAAATGTTGATCAAAGAAATTAGCAGAATATTTATAGATAAGATTGGGAAATAAGACGTCGATGGGTCATCGATCGATATGAAATTATATTTTCACCATAAATATATACGTTTCGTAAGTCACGTTCATTGTCGCAAGTATTTACCATCCCTAATCTAAGTCCCATGTAGTTGACCCTCGTGCCATGCTCTCGATAATTGTAGGAACTTCAAAACAGATTTCTCGCTTTCAGATGTTTGCCCTTAGGAGGAGGTAAGGCCAGGGGCTGACTCGTCTGACATTGAACGAAGCACAAGCCTTTGTACAGCTAAAAAAAAAAAGGGACAACGTTCTCCGTCCACACAGGCAGGGACAACCCTCGAACATGGACATTCCACATGAACACCATCGACATCATCGACAAGCTTCTGACAAATAAGCCGCCTAGACCGGGCCCAAACCGTAACTGAACCCGGCTCAAATCATGTCAACTTAGGCCATCAATACAGCAGTTTCCCTCGATTGGGGTAATCCACTATTAGCGCTTGATTTTTCATACTTAACCATACATAATATAATAATATTAATATTATTTTTTGAGCTGGTATATAAATAAAAAAGAAATGTTAGACTTATTTTATACCATATGCGGGTTATTCTTTAGTCGATGTATCGGAAGATTCAATTCGGTGTTGTTCCACAATCCTTTTTCCCCCACTCCCTCTCACTTCGGCATTCCCAGATCGCATATTTGCACAGGAAACGGAAACGGAAAACGGAAACTGTTGTGTCCTGTCTGGCCCAGGGGATGTAATCCGAATTTTGATGGGGAGGATGTGGGTCTGGGGTTATAAGGTCTAGGGCTGGGCCCTTGTGCTCTTCTTGTGTCGCATTTGAGCAACAGAAATTACAATGGTTAAAAAGTAAAATTAAAATCTCTGTGAACAAATAAGAAAAGTTGTATCTCCAGTTGTTGTCAACTATTATTAATACTACGTATTTCACCAAATACAAAATTTGACACAATTAGAGTTGTTACGAAATCTATAAGAAAATTGTATTAATAGTCTAGTATACTATAAAATTGCTATAATATTGCGTCAACAACTTGGCAGCCTTTTGGCTGTAAACTAGTGATTGTTGTCTTCTTTTAATTTATTTATTATTTATATATATTATTTATATATATTATTTACGCTTCGGTTTCTGGTTTAATTCATCTCTTTAGGGTAATTGGATAATTATGTTAAATTCCACTGATTTAATCAATGAGAATAATTCAAGGTGTTGCACCTACATTAAGCTGAATGCAATGTTTGACCAAAGCTGGAATTAAATTAATATTTACGCATATTCAAAGGGACTCAAAGCATTGAGAAAAAAAGCAAGTTAATTAAATTGGAGTGGCTACGTTTGCTTCTCTAAAAGTATTCATTCATCATACAGTTGCAATTTATATATTTTGGAATTTAATTTCAGAAGAACAAAAATAAGCAAAGTAAATAAGGCGACTCTGATTTTGTCCATACATTCTTCCCGCCCTTAATGTTTTTCCCTTCGGCTTCTGTTTGTTTTTATTGATGACACAAATGGGTCATTGGTTTCTTACTTCTGCTATCTTTCCCACCGCTTCCATTTCGGTGGGGATAAAAGTGGGGATGGATGGGTCATTGCAGGGCCATAATGATAACGTGTCCTGTGTGGGAAAGTAAGGAGCAAAAATTAAACACTGAATGCGGCCAAGCAAGAGAAGAGTCGCATTTAAGGCAGGACAGAAAGAAGCCATTCAGACCAAGCCATAGATCCAATTGATCCATTTAAAGTACATAATAATACATTTACAGATATTGGCAGTAAATATATGAAGCACAGACAGAAAAGAGAGCCATTTTATACCCGGTATCTAAGCAAAATTCTTTGTAGTAACAGGCTGTGCGACTTCATAAGCAAGTCGACTTAGCACTACTTAATACCACAAAAATCAAAAATAGTGAGTTTTGAAAACTGTAGCCTTGAATTTAGTAGAAAGTATGTAATATATATATTATAAATTAATAAATAATGAATAAATTGTTCTTATTTTTATCTGTGTGTCTCTGTGAACTTTGGGGGCTGCTTCCTTATGAAGAAGGAGAGGCTGTCAGCAAGTGAAACAAAAGACAAAAATTGTTATCGATGCTGATGCCGCTCCTGTAATTTTCCAATGAAGGGAAGTGTGAAATTGTGCCGTTATTCATTATACACATCAAGAGATATACATTTATATACACAGGCCAGACGCTCATTTAAGCGTACATACATACACATCCGTGTATATACGGACCATATAGCCGGCCATTTGGCCTAGACCAAGAAGGCGGCTCTTTTGGGCCTCGGTTCACCTCGCCTCGGTTATTGTAAAAAATTGAAATTGAAAACAAACACACAGACCGTCACGGCACAGTGGGATGAATACATCAATTGGCATTTTTGCTAATTTAAATTTATCCAAGCCTAATAGTAATCCAAGCCAAGGTTACATAGAACTAATCATAATATAATATATAGATATGTTTAGTTGGGTTTAAAAAGAGATCTTAGTTTTGTGGAAACACTTCCTTTCTGTTCTCAATATCTTTTCACATTTTTAGCCACTGCTCTAAGATACGTTGAACGAAAAAGACAGATGATCCTGAGAGCTGACAAAATGTAGGGTGTAGTGGGCGTTGTCAGGGGTGACGTTTCTAGGGGGGTCATTGAGAGTATGAGGGTTTTTGGGGCCCAAACTGGATACGCACTGGTTGCCTGGTTGCCGAAAAAAGGACGCCCCTGGCCGACTTTTAACTTGTGTTTTTACAGCTGCTCTGTACGCCTCACCCTCATTTTCCGGCCTTGCCTTCGCCTCCAAGCCATTTTCACCAATTTGTAGTGGGTTTGGAAATTTATATTCGTCGACAAGTTGAGCCCACGGCCCACGAGTTCGAAGCGAGGTGTAAGCACTCAGCTGAAGGCATATCCTGCTGCTTTTTCACAGAAAGAAACGAATACTAGCATCACATTATAAATATTAATATTACGGTTATTTTATATTATTTATAGATTAGTTTCCTGAGACCCTGATAATTTCAAATTGAGAGGAGTTGAATTTGCCTATAAAATGTAAAAATCAGAGCAAAAACCATAGCAACAATTGCATGCATATGCTCCTTGTTGTTGCCTAAGTTAGTTGTTGTAATTTTTGCCAGTTTCTGGACAGGATCAGTCCCTGCCGGCTGTAAATAGCCAGTATAATTACCACTTGATTAGTGGGAAAACAAAATAAGAGTTGTCCTTACATAGTTTTCAGCAAGAACCTTTTTTTATTTTTTTTAATCATTTATTACTATTTAAATGGTATTAAAACACCATTGATTCGTTAATTAAGGAAAAAATATACCTAAATGATTGCCCAACGTTCCCGAAAAATATTATCATTATTTTTGTATTTTGTATTTCATTAATAATAGCGCAAAACTTTCTCTCCTTTGACATTTGCTATTGTCCAAAAGTTAATTTGCCAATTTCTAGGCACCGCACCTGTCCCAAAACAGCAAAGGGACAATGGTCAGCGAGAGACATTGTTCTGATGGCATTTTTGAATCAAAACTCCTTGCACGTTTTCGCCGTTGGACACATTTTGTCCTCGCCTTTGCCACTTTTTGGCCACTTCGTCATACATTGTTTGGGAAAAAGAATAAAAATAGGAATAGAAACAGGGAACAATGCAAAAGCCAAATTAAAATGCAAGCCAACCAAAGCTGCCAGGACATGTCCAGCTCTCCCAGACATCACATCGCTTCCACGAGAGAATTTCGAGATGGCTAAATAAAACTGCAGTGGGCAATGCATTAGAAATGCGAGGACTGCCGCCGTCCACACACTCAAAAACCAATTTTATTGAACAATTCTGAAGCGGAGATATCCCACACAAAGTTGTCTATTCAGCAATAAAGTTCAAATTGATTTTGGTGAAATATTTTTGGCATTTATTACGTCCAAAAATACTTCATACGTCGAAATACTTCAAAAACTGCTCATCGCAGATGATGGCGGGTTAAATTAATTCAAGCAAATCCTCTTTATTATCGATTATGCCATGTCTCCCTTGTGTGGGTGAAAGCCCGTCGATTAACCGAAATAAGACCAATTGAAATGCAGGCCAATAAATGTAATCCTTTTTATGAACCCGACCACTGCATATGAATAAGCCACATAAAAGCCGGCTGACCAAGCAAAGGCGGAAAGATAAGTGCAAAAAGGATTTGAGGCGTGTAAAAAGTGAAACAAAAACAACACACGAGCGAAGGATGTGAACTTGAGTGCTCGAACTATGAGATACCCGGTTGCAGAAGGCGTTGGCTCAGATTACTTTAAAATTAAAAAGAGCTAGCGTTCCTAAAAATGTTTTAATGCATCGACTTCAACCAAAGGACTTTCTCAGTTATTACTAATGGGAATAATAAGCTGACTTAAGCAGTGATAATTCCCGAAATCAAGGTGCTCATGCATGGACCAATTCAGGGAAATATCTATTAGTGTTCTGAGTACCTACATACTGTGCACGAACTCAATATGCCCTTGTGGTCTGCGCGTAACTGGGGGTAATAATGAAAAGGCAAAGAGGAGACCACGACCATATCCACTCAGCCTTCCATGCACGCACGACTGGGCACACGCGACTACCCTGGAGCTGGAGGGGCAACTCTGGCAGAAACTTTGATTTCTGCTGCGTGTGTTCTCCTTCGCAGCTGCTCCCACTTTCTCCGACAATTTTCCAATTTTGTTTGGCGGCGAAAGTGACTTTTCCACCACTGAAAATGCGAAGGGACACGTTCTCAGTGAGTCTAACTTTATGGGACGAGTTCCTGACTTGGCGGATGGATACAAGCCAACATCCAAATTGCATTGGCAGTAGTTTCGGCAGAGCTCATCTGCATTATATAAGCTAAGAGTGCCAAAATTAAATGTGTAAAACTCTAGCTAGATTTAGGAATATGAAAATCGTTTGCTCATCTTAATGGCCGTCGAGCACACTCGACTTGTGAACGCTACAATTTGTATATTATTACAGAGAGACACCCTTAAAATATACGTTTTCGATATGATTTAAGTATATTATAAGAGAACTTATTTATTTATATCCCTGAATTCCCCTTAACCATTTTCCCAACGCATTTATCCGGCGAGAGCTGGACATTACTTTCAAGAGGCCTTTTCATCAAAACCATCAAGTTGATCCCTATTTGCTGCCACTTCTATGGTTTTATGAAGCGAGGTTCATGTCCCTATGAAAACCGTGAAAATGCGAACTGGGGCTCGCTTAGGGACTTCAAGGACTCTTTATCATAACAATTAGGCAAAATGCTTTGCAACTTTGTGCACTTTTATAGGCGCAATCGACCATGGTGGGATAAGGCGCATATGGCTGCCATTATGAATGGAGCCCACTCGACCGACCAGGCAGCATTTTTCCATGTATGAGTGGACTTTTAGTTGCGCTTAACCAATTAGGAAATTACTTGTGTAAAAGGCTTGCCACAACAAACACTAACAAATGCAAATACAACCTAGAACTTTGGCCTCTTCCCCGGGTAACTACAACAAAACAATGGAAAAGTCAAGGTCGCCTTGCTTAAGCCGTATTCAACCTTTTGATAAAAATAATAAAAACAGATATTTAAGTTATCCTTATCACCTATAATATGAACAATAAATAAATAGGGCTTAAACATTAGCTTTTACACGGCTATGCCGTACTTACACCGAGTCCAAAGATGTTTGCAGGCCTGATGACGGTTGAAGCTGTTGTATTTGCTGTAAGCTGTTAAACGTTTAGAGCTGCACCAGTACAAACTATAATGGGGGTCAATAATAATATAAGTAAATGTTTCACAAAGCAATATTGATGAGCAATTAAATCTACGATACTTAATATACTCGCAGCGGCTTAGCAAAATGCAAAGCGAACGATCAGGCACACTCCAGCACGATCAAGGACACGTGGCGTCCTGGCGCGATCCCCATTGGATTCTCTGTCACTACTCGGAGTAGACCTCCGATCTCCCTTAAGTTCAGCTTTATAGGCGTCTGATGCAGTGCTCCTGCGCACCAGTTGCCTCTCAATTGGTCGCTGCCAGTCCGACAAGAGGGAGATTCCGGGGAACCCAAGATTCCTGGCGATGTGGGCTTCTTCGGTGGCACTTTGGATTACTTGGCGACAGTCCTCCAGTTCGGGTTAAGGGAGTTTATGTTTAAATGTTTATTAATAATACATTTTGAATTAAATTAAATATGAAAATTCGCACTTCCAGTGTGGCTGTGCGCTTGCTTCGCAAAATATAACATAACGCCAACATTAAAAACTAAATGCGTGATCGGGCGATTGGCGGGTCTATCGAATGTGCCCGATAACTGAAATATCTATCGCAATTTGAATTATTAACGAATTCCAATATTCGTGTCCAAAGTGCCACAACAGCACTATTTTAGTTTTCATTTACATCTCCCAACCCGAACGCTTCGCTTTTTCTCAACTGTACCGCCATTACCTGGAAAATTGCCTCCCAGTTACGATACCGAGCTACTGAAGCAGATCACTAGGTCCCAGGAAGAAATCGACCATGTAAACATAAAAGCCGCCAAGGAGATTCTAAAGATGGAAGATAAGTACAACAACCTGTGATTGAAAACAATTTTTGTATAACATTTTTGTTGTTTGGGTTTCATCTGGCGGTGCACAACTTTTTAATCAAATATGTGTCAACGTGGATTTATGAAGCTAAAACTCCACCGAATATCAAAACCACGGCCCACCACCCTTTCCTGTCGCCCAGGCCACAAGGAATTAATTAAAAAACCTAATCTGCCTTGGCCATGGCAACAAATTCCAAAGGCTCATCGGTCTTTGGCTGTTGGTTTCGCTGGTTTTGATTTTGACTTTGGGTTTCCATCTTCCGTCCCATGGCTTTAAGAATCAACTAGACTTGACTTGAGTTTGATATCCGTATTTAAAATATTAGTTACAGTATATATATAGGTATATGTATGTATATATCCTACATTTAGAAACCCAGCGTAAAAAAGCGTGATATATATATATATATATAAATTTTATTTTTTTTAGGATCTCAGGTTTATGGCATTTCAAATTTAATTTTCATTGATGTGTGACTCCTTGCTACATACTTCCTCTTCTTTGTCGGAGACTTAATTAATTATTATTAATTAATTTACAGCAGATGTTTCCTGTTTATGGACGGCTTCTAATTTTATGCCAATGCTGTGCGTGATTTTGTTGGCCTTGTTATTTGTTCAGGCCGCGAAGCACCCTGTATGGTCCGCTCTCCTCTCGCTCTTTTCGAATGCTTACACTCTAGCGCTGGATGCTGGCGCTTCCAGGCTCTCCCNCTGCTTGGCTGGCTTTTATGATTCGCACTCGGGTAATAAAACGCAATTAGATTGAACGTTGAACGTTGAACGTACATAAAAGCCACATGAGCGGCAACCAAAGAAAACGAGAGCTGTTTTTTGTCTCTAATTGAAATGATACAAATAATCACGGACATGGCACAATGGCATTCCCTTTTAATCATTTCCGTTTGGAATTTGAATCTTGCAGATATGACAACGTGGCGGATTCATAATCTCAGTTGCAGGCATTAAGTAAAATGGTGTTAAATGTCAACATTAGGAATAAATTACTTAACCTTTAACATATTTTTTATGTCCAGTTTATGCAAGCACTTCGAAGTTTCCTCCGACAACTCCTTGGAAAGTCTGTGGTCTCCCTTATTGCAAAATGTTTCAGGCCTCAAGTGTTGGTCTTCCACAATAGAATAGACACTTTTCACTCGGGAAACTAACAAATTCAATTTCATGCCCGCTTGGCCTCGGGACTTTGCCGCCTCTGCAGGAGCGGAAAGACTGGAGAAAAAGTCGAGGACAGGCCGGGAAAGGCGACTTCCCGCCGCTCCAAATGGAGCCTTATTTGCTCTTATTTGCTCCTCCTAATCCGTAAAAAGTTTTCCGCCAAGTGAAATTTATCCGGGGAGCCGTAAATCAAAACAGCTTAAAAAGCTTAACATAAATCTATAGAGCGATTCGAGTTAGAAGACTCAAGCCATTAAATCGCGTTCACCAGTCCATAATTTCACGTTGCAGAACATGAATAATAAGCCAGATCGGCGATAAGAAGAGACAAACGGCTCATAATTATTGCTTGATTTAATTAAAAGGGCCTGGGATAATAATTCAGCCTGTCACTGGCCATTTGCGACAACAATCACAGAAAGTGAATCAAGTGCCCGATATCATCTGCATAATTTATATCCGTCTGATGGGTATATATATATGTATAATATATGTAGTCGAAATCACGCCTCCAACTTTGGTCTGTAGACGCCAATTGTGTATTTTTTTCATCTGAAATATTTTTATTTATTTTGTCAAGCACTTATTATGCCAATAGGTCGCATATATATGTATATAGATTTTGGATTTGTCAAATAAATGTGCAGGCTAATTAAAGCTTTTTGTCATTCAAAATGAATCCCATTTAGTGGTAACTAAAAAGTATTCAAAAGGTAAACAGGCTGAAGTAAAATTGTTGGTTTCTATTGGCTTCATTCCTTAATATTTGTTCTCCAGGTCAAGCAAAAAAAAACTATACAAAAACCTTAAAATAAAAACAAAAAAGACACACACAAGCAAGCTTACTAATGTGAACATGTGTAGAAGTGTCATCCTCCAGAAGCTGATTGATTGATGCTGAGCACGTGGCGTATACGCAATATTCTATCATTCTGTCCTTGATCTCGGCCTTCGGTGGTATTTATTAAAGTATGCAAATGTGATGAATGTTTGCCAGGGTCCATTGTCTATTTTCTCCGCCCACTCCTCGCCGGCTTCATCAGCATTTCTTGTATTTTGTCCCGCTGTTCATGTAATGGAATTAAATTAATTTTGCATAATTTGTACATGGCTACGCAGATGATGGTTGTAGAATTACACTCAGAGCTGGTTTGGGAAATGAAATTTGGGCACTTCCAGGATTGTTGTTTACTTTTATTTTAATAGATTTGCTTTTTTCGAACTATTTTCGAAAACAAAGCTTGGTAAGCGTGACAAAAAATTATCGTTCCCTTTGACTTCATCTTGAAAAATGCGAAACTCTGCGAAATGTGGCGAATAATTTGGAGGAACATGTTCTGTTTCAGACCACTGTGTGCCACATTTCACTTCCGTTTAGTTGGGAAAACAAAAATGACTGGCCTTGACTGTCTATCCATTGGGCGAAGGCGGGGATACCCCATCCCAATATCCGTACACAGATGAGGATTAATTGTTGTCTCTATGGCCACGTATCTGTATCGCCATCTGTATTTGCCAGTTCATATCTAAATTATTTATTGCCACTTCAATTTGTCTCTTTCAGGGGAAAATAACTCACGGAAATGCAAATCAAACGATGGGCGTGCCAGGGGGTATACCTTAAATCCGAAATCATCCTAGAGATGCTATAAAATCCCGTCTGGTTCCTCCTGCAAATGCAAATTTCAAAACGTTTTCCGTTCAGTGTAGGAACGACCCTTAGCACCGTTAAAAGTTGTTCCCGCATCCGGTCATTAGCGACGCAAGCAAATTGTGTGCAATAATTCCAAATGAAGCCGGTAGGTAGAAATGGGAAGAGTGTGGTCCTCGGCGGGCATAAAAATATAGCGAAGCTGAGCATTCAAGCGGAAGCTAATTGATTTTTTATGTCCCATTAAGGTACGTTGGGGGAATGGCGAGGGGTGTGAGGCTTGATGGGATCGTTAAGATTGCTCTTCTGCAAGCATTGCACAAATTTAAGAGGGTGGGAAAAACAATCTGCAAGCCTTTCAACTGAAAGATATTTAACTAAAATTATAATAATATAAATAAATGCAGTTTGCGTACATTTTTTTTGGCGGCTTAAACTATATTATTTGGTTATTACACTTTAATAAAAGACACGATTTATGTCTAAAACATTTTTTACATTTTTTAGCAACAGTGGCAGTGAATTCCCTTTAAGATTTATCTGATGACGATGACATCTTAATGATGTATAGCCATGGCAAGATAAATAAAACCCCCGAAAAGGCAAGGTGGCTGCACGGAAGTCAATGGCTGTCGGTAGATAATCATTATTCCAAGGAAAGTGAGTAGGTCCACCGGCAGCCAGAATCTGCATGGTTGAGCTAGAGACAACGGACATCAGAGTGTTTCGCCGTGGGCAGGAGCGTCTGCATCCCCAGGAGCTGTGGTGCGCAGTAAAAGTTATAGAAATTTAGTTTCGTAGCCATCATGGGTGAGGCTATTAACGTACTTACCCAAATAATACGATGGATAATTGATGCCATGGCCAGCACCTACCGCTGTGGGAGCACGCACTCGGTGGTGACAGCCCCTGCCGCCAAGAGGACATGCTACAGCCCTGTGGCACGGTTACGAAGATATACCCGAGATGTGCTATCGACCATCGGCAGCAGACCTGTAATCAAAGTTTCTCACTGTTATTTTTGTTTAAGACGCCAAAAAGAAATTCGGAATTCGGGAACATCATGTCCATGAACTGGCAGTAAGCAGCACCTAAGATGGCAGCGGAACTCTAAGAGCCCTCAGTCTCAGGCCAGGACCTACCAGTGCACAGCTCGTCGATCTTGGTGAACTGCGACTGCAGGGTCTCGTTGATAAACAAATTCGTTTATAAAATACCATAAAAGGTTACGCTGGACATGGGTCAACGGGACCCCTGAAGTCGGACTTCACAAAGATCGATGAGCTCTGCATTGGTAAATCATGGCCTGAGCATTCTGGAAAGGGTTCTTTTTGTTCCGCTTGCCATCCTAGGTGCCGCATACTGCCAGTTCATGGACATGATGTTTCCCAAGTCCGTGAACTTGAAGCGTGTGAAGTTCATGGCGTATCTCGAGCACGAATTTTCTATGCTTTAGTAGACTTCCAGTCAGAGCCTTGATGTGCAGGTTGAGATTTGTGGATGGCAGCGGGTTCGGCGAGCCCCAAGGGTCAACGATGGTGGACGCTAATCTTACCCAAAACCCAACTGGCAACAAAAACAACAAAACTAACAGCACTTCTTAGTTGCTCCAAGCTCGATTACTTGGTATGGCATTTGCCGTTCACCCGGTGTGAGGGCATCTGCTAAGGCAGTTTCGCAACATTTCTTGTTGGCGTCTTAAACAAAAATAACAGTGAGAAACAGTGACAACTCACGCTGCAAGAAGGAGTTCTGCCTGGTGAAGTGCGGTCATCCGTTTCCCTCGAAGATTCTTCTGACGATGCCTGAAATTTAGTTTTGTAGCCATCATGGGTGTGACTATTAAAGTACTTACACAAATAATACGATGGATTCTCGATGGCATGGCCAGCACCTACCGGCACGGTTCCGAAGATATACCCGAGATGTACCATCGACCATCGGCAGCAGATCCAAGAAACACCTAACTAGCTAGCTGGGACACGCACAACAAAAACCAGATACAAGAGTCTAGTAAATGGTTTGTGTTGTCCATATCCCACAGCTGATTGGGTATTTCCCGGGTCTGCAGCCGATGGTTGACAGCACATATCGGGTATGTCTTCGTACATACTATAATATGGATCACAAACACCTTCTCAAAGCTCGTCCGCAATATCTTGAAAGTTCTGTATGAACTCGTGCTTGAGATCCGCCATGAACTTCAGTTCAGGATGCAGTATGCGGCGCTCGTGCATAGCTCCTCGATTTTGGAGAACTGCGATTGCAGAGATTCTCTGCCGTCACATTTGTGGAGTTGACGTTGACAGCCATCTGTGTTCTTTTTCGCTTGAGCTCTGGTTACTTGGGCGGCACTGAAACACGTATATTATTATTACGAAATCGAATATTACGACTATAGCTTATAAAAACGAGAAAGAAAGCTAACTTCGGTAAACCGAAGTTGGTATACCCTTGCAGTCTGTAATTGGATCATTGAAAATCGAACCATTTTAGTAATGTTGAAAAAACATCGAATTTTGTAAATTTTACATTTTACATGTAGAATTTTACATTTTCATATAAATGGACCGATCGATTCTATGGCAGCTATATG
>VNJO01005278.1:0-11006 GCA_008042535.1 Drosophila tani | reverse complement strand
CAAAACCGATTTTTGTCCGGCCTTCGCACCACTGTGGTGCAGTTACTCCACGGACTCTCGCTGACCTCAATCACGCCAAGCTCCAACAGGTACTCCACCCGGAAAACGAAGTCCTCAAGAGAAAGTTTGTTCGGGTCTCCATCGAAATATATTTCCCATTATCAAACGGAACAAAATCAATTACAAGGACTATATTCACTCTCCCTTTTCTTTGGACTAAGGATTGGGACGTGGCTGGTAATGCCCTGATGCACCTTCCCTACCTGAGATCAGGACGTTTCCCGCTCGCCTGCGTCTCCCTCACATGGCTCGCTCAGCTTACTCTTCGTTATCGGCACATCTTATTATTATACATATATATATTTTTTTTAGTTTATTATTTATTTATTTTGTTTATTTATTTATTTATTTAAAAGAATTCCCGCGCGGAATTTCGTCCCACGAAGCGGCTTCCAAATACCTCACCGCTTGATCGAAAAACGGGGCACAGAATCCCATCAGATTTATGGTGGTGGTGGTGCTGGCACTGGTGCTGCGGCCGCTGGTGCACTCCTTGCTTTTGCTTATATTTTCAATTCCCGTAGGTTTGAACATTTTAATGTTTCCTCAAGCCGTGACTTAAACAATCTGAATGCTGGTCGGGAGTCCGGTGTGGTGAATTTTACATCGGAAACATTTGTCTAGCATGGTAAATTTCAATACACCCTCACCTCGATTGGATTTACCAAAGAATAGATTTTTGACTTTAGAAGGAAGCTTAACCAAAAGGCTGAGAAAAATTATTATTTTTTTATTACTATTTTTCTCTGCCTTTTATTTTATTTTTTTATTGTCTATTTTCTGAGACACCCAAGACGCTGCATGAGAATCCAGGTGGGTTCCCCTTTTGTTTATTTTCTGGTTTCAATGAGGTTTCGCCCAATCTTGATCGCTGGTCACGCCACATCTATCAACACCTGACGAATACCCCTATTCACTCGGGTCACCAAAATTTCTGGATCACATTTATATAATCCCACGATCACCTGTCAACTTCTCTTAATTAATTACACCCTTTTGACCCCACCTGTCAACTTAACATAATTAATTACCCCTTTCAATTGCCTCCCCCACCTCCTCCCCCCACCCTTTTTGATCCAGAACTCTCATTTTATACCTACTAATCTATTCACTTCCGTTTGCTCTAACCATATGAAAGTTTTCTGACATAGCCCATATAGATTATTTGCATCTACATATAATACAAATTCTGATTGCTTAGTTGGATCAAAATCTTTAAAGTATTTATGATTGGCTTATACCTATGACTACTTTAAATCAATCCACCTCGAATACCACTCTGAATATAATTAGTCATATTAGTCATAAACATAGCATCCCATGATAAACCTGGAGTTGTGTAGTAATGAGCTGGATGGAGATGCGTGGATGTATTCCGCTTCAGAACATTCAGTTTCTGTTAAATTACTATAAAAACTGTTTCTTGGTGGGAGACAAGTTTCCTCTAGTTTTTAAATAGAATCCAAATATATATAAGGAAATACACCTTTTCTACGAAGTAGAGTGAAAACGGTAATATTTGTAAATTGTGATTTCAGCGCATTAAAATTATCTTCATTTAAATTACCTGCAAGAGTGTCTAGATTAGAGGGCATGACTATGAGAGTATTTAAAAATTGTATTTCCAATTTTTTTTTTTTTGCCCCTAGAGGAATATATTTTGAGATGGAAATATAAAATTCCTTATTAAAAGGAATTTTTTTAACCTCGAAATCTACCTGTGAAGTTGCAATGGTCTCTCACTCTATCATTTCTCAAAATATCCTTACATATGTGACAATTGAAAGCCTCATCAAAATCATGTAAGTCCGGTGTACTCATTTTGATTGAAACCACATCCTTCATGTCAATTTAATTTAACTCAGATAAATCTAACGTCCGATTTATCTGAGTTAGATGAAATTCACATGAAGGGTGTGGTATCAACAAAAGTGCGACTCACATACCTCCCGTTTTCGTTACAAACTTATCTAATCCTGAGTCAAATGTACACTTTATATAGTATCCAAATGCTACAGGTATATGCTTATTAATAATTTATGATCTATCACTTACATCCGTCGAAGTGGGCTCCAGCATACAATCAAAATCAGCGTAAACAATGAAAGGCACCTCCAGCTGTCGATGATAATTAGAGAAGTTGAGCACCATCTTATCTGGATTGGAAGGGTTCCTTGTCACTTTAGCACATCTCTCTCGATGTCGATAAAATCTCTCTGAACTGGTTGAGGCATTTAGACATTTGGTGCAGAACCAACGGTTTACACGTTGATTTCCCATTTGTTTTGAAAGTAGACTGTAATTGAAGAAATCGAGTTAATTCTTTTGAATGTATTCTATTTTTTAATGTTAGTGCTTACCGTGAAATATATTTAAGCCACAATAATAAATTTATGTGGAGATTCCCTTCCACTTCATCACAGTTTAGTGGCCCAAACATTGAGTTTGTTTCCTCATTATAACCAAACACATCTATACTTATGCGTTGGTTTTGAGCAACAAACTTCTTTATTTCTCGAAGTTGCATTGGAAAGATTAATCCAGTGAAATCGAGTTTGATGTTGTCTCCAATAAAAATAATAGGTGATGAGATATCCACTCTGAATGTTGAACATCTCTGAGGCTTTGATGAAGTTGAAAAGAATGATAATATTGCCCACTTCAAGCAGAAGACGTCATCATTCTCAACATTTATGACTGCCTTTCTCACTTGTAGCTTCGATGGTAGCTTAAAGTGTTCAGATCCTTTTAAGGGATCACACTTTAACACATTCAACTCCACTCTGATTATTCGGATCAGTGTCCATCCACTATCCTTCTCCTGGAACTCATCCATTCTTGTCTTTATGATGCTGACATGGGAATCATAAAGTTCCACTAAATTAGATCCTATCGTAACCAGATTCATTTTAGACTGGAACAATTTTGTGTCTACTTGAGTACCATGTTATATATATATGGACGTTGATGCACTACGGTCAGTACACTCAAGTGGCCCTTCGTGCTTTTTAGGGTTAGGTGTTAATAGGCGCGAAAGAAAAGTATAGGTAATAGAATACGAGGAAACTACCCTCCACCATATAGACTAATAGCGCGCAGCTCGATTGCTATCTTGCATGTGTAGGTTAAGATTAATGTTTTTAGTTTAGGAAGGCTATCTACAGATGAGGTTATTTTGTACAAATCAATATAATTTGCACATAGTACTCTGAAGGGTTCATGCATTTCATACGAGGTTCTACAATGGTGCAAAACTAAAGGTAAGTAGGATCTGGTGGTTCTATATGGTACGTGGAAATTCAACTGCCCCAAAAGATCGGCGCTTTCCACGTCACCACGGATCAGGTTATACATAAAAACAATGCCTAGCATCGTCCTACGGTTTGCTAAGGAAGGTAGGTTAATTAGGAGAAGTCTACTAGAATAAGACGGCAACTTATGGTTTGCATACCAGTTTAAGCCACGAAGTGCAAAAAGTAAAAAGTCTTTTTGAACTGACTCAATGCGTTTGCTGTGGACGTCCCACTGGGGACTCCAAACGCAAGATCCATAAAATAGGACGAACTAACGAAATGTATAAATTCTTCGTGACGTAGGGGTCATCGAATTCTTTCGACCACCGTTTAATAAATTTAAGCACACCCCTGGCTTTATTTACCATAGACGAAATATGATCAATAAAGTCCAGTTTAGAATCTAGGCGGATACCCAAATCGTCAACTAGAGTGATCCTTCCAGAGAGCAGCAGTTCAGCGTATATGTTGCAAGCTTGGGAGAGGCACGTAAGAATGACATGAGCTTGCATTTGGAGCCATTTAAGTTTAATTTGTTTGCAGTGCACCATTTTTGAAAGTTATTAAGATCTGTTTGTAAATCTGACTGGCCAGCGCCGTCCTTATATTGTACGCAAAACTTAACATCGTCAGCGTACATGAGTACTCTGGAGTTAGTCAAAACTTTGGGCAAGTCGTTAATAAATAATGTAAAAGGTAAGGGATCAAGGTGGCTCCCTTGCGGGACGCCAGAGGTCATCCGGAGTACATTCGACAAGTTGTTTTTAATGAGGACCTTTTGCGTCCTGCCATTCAGATAACTTGAGATCCACCTAAGAAGATCTGCAGGAAAACCGATTAAGTCGAGTTTCCTTACAAGAAGGGAATGATTTACAGAGTCAAATGCTTTACTGAAATCAGTATAAATCACATCTGTCTGCAAGATTTGTGGAAAGCCCCTTATGATGATAGAAGTGAGCTCCAGAAGGTTAGTTGTCGTTGATCTTCGTTTAACAAATCCATGTTGGCATGGCGAAATTACTGATCTACACAGGTGCTGCAAATGGGGAGTAATTACGTTTTCGAAAAGTTTTGGGATGGCTGACAACTTAGAGATTCCTCTATAGTTTTTAGCATCCACCTTGCTACCTTTTTTGTGGAGAGCAATGACGAATGATTCCTTCCAAATAAGGGGAAAATGAGATGTTTCTAAGGATAAGGTAAACAATTTTAGAAGGGGACTGCACAGGGCCTCGGCACAATACCTAAGCACACAGCCTGGTATTCCATCGGGACCTGGCGAGTAATCTGGCTTGACACGTTGAAAATCCAAAAGAAGGGAGCTTTCGGTTAACCTAGGACTGAAGATTAGGTTTGATTTGGGCATGTTATAAGAATAGGTCTGGTTTGAATTTGGATGACGGAGAATAAGTAGTTTGAAAAAACTGAGCAAAAAGATCGGCGATTTTATGCTGTCGAATTTTCAAATGAAAGCGAGGAAGGATGTGTAATAGGCTTACGTTTAGTGTTGACAAAATTATAAAACTGTTTTGGGTCCTGTGCGAACTGAAGCCTACAACGAGTCAGATAGTTTTTATAACACTGCGCGTTAAGCACGGTGAACTTAGACCGAGCCGCTAAATAACGAGAATGGACAGCTTGAGAACCGATACGTTTAAATTTAGTATAGAGATTGGACTTAATGTTTTTGAGGCGAGTCAACTCTTTACTAAACCAGGGAAGCTTATTTAAGATTGACGGATAGTATAGCGGAACACATTCTGTAAAAAAGGAATTCATAGCATTGTAAAAAATGTCAATGGCACCCACCATGACTTTCTTAGCTGGCCGATCAAACTTATTCTCCATAACAGTCCCAATATCAATAGTAACGTCAAAAGTTGGATGGTATGGATCTTCGGGTTGTGTCAAGGGCGGGACCCTAACTAAACTGACTATTGCTGGATCAGAGACAAAGCAGAGATCGAGCAAGCGATCTAAGGAATTTCGTACATTGTTGACTTGAGACAGCGAAATGTCAAACAAGCCATCAATAAAGTCATGCCGTGCTGTAGTTAATAGAGTATTTGAAGATTCATTTGTAGACCAAATAGCCCCAGGAATGTTAAAATCACCTAGAATTATTAAATGGTCCCGATCCGAAAGTCTATTGGAGATTGCCTTAATAGCGGAAGGAACGCCCATGGGCGTTATGACGCAAAAAAAAGTGACATATCGCCCACGGGCGAAATATTTTGAAAACCTACTTTAACCATCCACTGCTTTTCAAAATATTTCAAAAAAAGGTTCATAGTGTCCCTTTTTTTTTTGGCAGCTCCAACAGTTGATCCTTCAAAAAGGTGAACATTTCTTGAATTTGCTGAGGTTGAACTAATGGTAAGCTCAGAAACGTGCGGTACCATTTGTAGCAGCTCACATCATTTTTAAAAATCGCTCCAAAATTGGGAATCTTCAGGCTGTTGCGCTTTAAAGCTTGACAATAATGAAACCAGCACGCATTTAATTTTGCCGTTGGAAAAATAGTTTTCAACGCATTTCGTAAGCTATCTCATAGTCAGTGGTAAAGCTTTTTGGCTGGAACTTGAAAAAGTTGGAGTTCAAAAACGCAAACAGGTTCTAGTATGCCTCGTTTGACTTTTTAAGTTATATGTTGGAAAACCCACAAGTATATAAATACCTACATGGTTCCTAAATTGGTAATGAACAATTAGTAGTTGCTTAAAACCGCATGATGGGACCGTGTCAAACGTTCCATCCATGAAATAGTGGCGATCTCCTCCCCTTTTTTCAATAAGCTCCACAATGCTTGGCGATAAAAATATAGAATAAGCAAAGTTTTCTTCCAATACTGTGCATCTATAAAAAGGTTGCTGGTTTTCCTTCGAAGTGCCGAACTATTGCAAGAATGCACTGTCTTCAAATAGTAATTGGGTTTCCCTTGGTGACTTAGGATTTTTTATTGTTGCTCCACTCCGGATCCTATACAATTGCCGTTGTTATTATTATTATTATTATTATTACGAAATTATCGCGCAATTACAAATTGTGCGTAAATTGCCGTTGTGTTTTCGGAAAGGCAACTGAAGGTTTTTGGCATTCCTCGTAAAAGATTTCGCAAACTCCTTTTCTTTTTAATGTTTTTCCTTCACATTGACTTTTTACATTATTAATTAATTCAAGTTCTCTTAGTAGTTCTTCAGGAGCAGCATGGCTATGGTTAATTTCCAGACTCAACTGAGTACACACCCCAGTATTTGACAACACCACTGAGACACTACAGTTTTCTATGTAACAACTATAACGCGAACCAGTTTTTAGCGAATTTAAACAGTTGTTGCTGTGCTGTAAGCAGCAACATTTTCGAATTTTTTCGAAAGCCGGGAACAATTTTGTACTGGTACTGAACAACAGCTTCCATTTCGCTTGAAGATTAGTGATAAACTGACTATGAAGATTATTGTGCCGAAAACTTGAAAAATGCTTAGAGAGATAACATAATAAACGGTATTTTTCTTATCGGTAATCTCATTGATTGCTGATGCACTTGACAAGTTTTAAGAAATTGAGGGCGTAATGACACTTCTAAAAATGACTTAATGCCCACGGGCGCTACGACACTTTGGGAGTGGACGCAATGACACTTTTGAAAGTGATATATCGCCCGCGGGCGTTATGTCACTTTTTTTGCGTCATAACGCCCATGGGCGTTATGACAGTGGGCATTATTACATGTACCCGTACTTACATAATCAGATGTTTGATCAGGGGAAAGCCGCGAAACGAATATCTGTTTCGGTGGTGGAATAGCAATAAGGGTTTTGGGCAATACATGTGTAGTGCCAATTTCGGCCGGTATTCCGGGCCTGTTATCCTGGGGAGTTTTCTGGATGGTGTTCTGTGGGGTCATTAATTGTGACCCCTTAGCGGACTCAACGGATATAAATGGAGGCGCTGCCCCTCCCGCGGAACATTCGGAGGCCGAATCTTTTCTCGCCCCCGATCTTAATATCATTGGAGTTATATTGGAGTCGGGGACTGTTCCGGGGGAGTGAGCTGTTGAGAACCCGTCGCGAGTTGTTGGGATCCGCCCAAATGCGGTGTGCAACCCGTGGTTTTTTTGCGCTTAGGGGACTCATTTAATAGCTTAAGGCCATTAAACTGGAAGTCCAGCGCAAGGAGCACCTCATTTTTTTTACGAAAACATAAACCTCATTTCCTTTTCAACCTCGCGACAAGTTTCACAGCAGTAGCGCATTCCACTGTTTTTAATCATTTCGGCCGCCCGGCCTGTGCGATCAAGGCACTTGGCGTGCACAACATTATCACACAGCCAGCAGCCGATATTAGGGTCATCAGTTAAAATTACCTTGCAGGTTTTAATAGCGCAGATAATATTACCGGTCATTATAAAGACTTACCACTGTACCAATCAGAAGTTAAGAGAAAATAAGAGAAGTTAAGTGCACTAAGAGAGAGAGAGAGAGAGAGCGAGCAATAAAGCACAAAGAGGAATGCAAAAATGAAGATAAGCAATTGCTGCACCAAACTAATTTGCAATTAATATAGATATTAATACACAAAAACAGCTGCATGCACACGCGAAGTACAACGGTGAATTATTATTGACACAAGATAGAAGTTTTAAATAAAACCCCGGTGGTTTATAGCAAGGAATTAACACAAATACGAGGAGCAAAACAAAAACACGACCGTTCACTTTGAAAGAGAAACGTAAGAGACATGTACTCAGCAAAAAGTTCAAAATTGACTTTTGATGATGTGTGGGCGCTCAATTCCCTTTCCAAATGAGGGAGCAGTGCTTGACCCGCTTCATTTAAAAATTCATCAGGAATTCTAACAGCGGCTCCCCCATTCATAAACGTATAGTGGAGGATACGTCCTTTGAATCCATCACTTATCTGCTTTACCGCACCATTCACCGGTTGGATTGCACACCTTTTATATGCTTCGGATCGCACATGGGTGTGCCATTGCACACCTGGAGGCAAATAAAAATTGCAAGAGTTGCAGAAAAGCGTTTTCGTGTTGGTGTTGTTGACATTCATGATGATTTTGTTGATGTTGTTGATGTATAGATTAATTTGATATTGTTTGTTATTGTTTATATGTTGTATGTGTCAGAGGCTAAGACATTTGCTGCTCTTCTTCTTGCATTTTGATACTGATGCGCAGTGAGTCGCGGTCAACTACGATCACTTCTCTGTTCCAGACCTCAGAGCAAACTGAACTTGGCTTCCTTCTCCCGCTTCTCATGGCACGCGCCATGCAGTATTGCATCATCCAATTGCCAATCCCTTTTGATCTTTCGCTCTCTCATTTGCAATTCCCTTTTGGTCCTTCTCTCTCTCTCTCAGAGGCAACCAACACCCGACCACGCCACACTCGGCTGAGACGACACTCTCTCTCGTTCTCAATCCTCGCTCTCAGCAATTATGCAAGTAAAAGGAACCACAGATAACCTAATGCGTAGTTTCTTTTGTTCTATATTGTTTCTCTTTCTTAACGCTTTACAGTTTCATTTACATTTTGTTTATTTATATTTGTTGGGCGCTGTGCCAAAATAAGAACTCCGGAGTATAATTTATGTAATATAATATATATTTTAACTCTTTTCCATCACACCTGCCTTAAGCGGGGCACAAGACGCCCTATCTCTAACAATTAGGGCACGCCCGACTCGCCGGAAAACGCAGTCTAGGTGATCGCGCTTACGCTCCGCTTGATACTCTGGTGCACTCGGATACTCTCGCTATGCTTCGCTTCGCTAGATACTCTGATGCTGCACGCTTCAGATGCTCCCGCTAAGCTGACGCGCTGGCAAACTCACCGTACGCCTGGGCACTTACAAAGTACGAGGTGGAAGGAAGTAGTGAAGACAGGACTCGCTTGGTCAAATGGAATCCTCCCAAAGACTTACTGCGTGATTGCAGCTGATAAAACTGATCTGTTCTGCGGTCCCCTGAATTGATCCTTGGCTCGTTTCCCAAGGAGTCACTAGCACTGGTCACTGGTTACTGGTCACTCGCAAATCCACAGCGACAAGTCCTGCCTTGCTCTTTTATATCCCCCTGAAGCGCTGCTGCTGCCGATTCAGCAGCCCACTCTCCCGCCAAAACTCCTCGCTCAGCAGATCCCCGGTAAAGTGCACTGGTTCGTTCGTGAACCGGGCAATCTTATGCTGTTCCCTTCGGAACCAGTTGAACGCTCGGTTCACCACCAGCTGATTTAAACTAACCAACATTGTTTACATTTTTCAAACAACGTATTTGTTAAAAAAAAAATCAAAAACGCGGTAAGTTTCTCCTTCAACCCTCTCTCCACTCTCCCTAACCCCCCCTTCCAAGCCCTTCCCTGACCAAACGCCCATCCAGTATTTTTCTTTGTCTTCATTTTATTTTCATTCCATTATTTTGGTTATGCTACTTAACCTAAATTACACTAACTTATATCTACATGCATCTCCTCACGGCTCCACCTGCTTGAACACCCGCACGTCGCCGACTCTGCCCAGCCGGATGCGGAACCTCCCCTCGGCTGCTTCATGTCCCAATCCAGCTTTAGCTGCGACACCCACGCCTCCAGCTCCTCCTCGACCTGCTCTTGCCGCATCTCCGGAGCCTGCCCTCTCCTTCCAGGAGATCTTGTACACGATGGAGTGCACCCAGAAGCCATCCTTATACTTTCTATCCACCGTGTACCCCTCGTCATCCTCCTCCTCTTCGGCCTGGTCCTCGTCGTCGCTGATGACCACCACTTCCTCCTCCATCGGCTTCTGGTTAGCCGAAGGCCGTGGTGGCGTCGGCGGCCTGGCCTACCGCCTATATTGCGGCACCTCCGGTCTGTCGCCTGTCGACTCCCTGGGCTCCTCGCCCTCGTGCTCCTCGGGCTCCCCGCCCTAGCGCTCCCTGGGCTTCTCGCCCTCGCGCGTGGGCTTTCGCCTCGCCGCGACCTCTTGGGCTTCTCGCCCCTCCTGCTGGGCCTCTCGCCCCTCCTACTGGGCCTCTCGCCCCTCCTACTGGGCCTCTCGCCCCTCCTACTGGGCCTCTCGCCCCTCCTACCGCCGGGCTCTCCGCCCCTGGCAGGCTTCCCGCCTGTTGTCTTGGGCTCCTCGCCCCTTACCGGCTCCTTGCCCCATCTGGCCTTACCAATTCCTTCGGTGCTGCTCATGTTTCTGCGTTTTCCTACATTATCCCACAAGGAAGAGAAAAACGAAAATAAAATAAATAAATTAACCTAACCCTTAAAATTTGTTTTTTCATTCCCTTCTCTGCCCCAATCCCTACTTACTGCGGTCTGCACTGCTAGTTTCTTACTGAGCTGGGCTGCTCACTCTCGGCAGCCCTGAGCCGCTGTTTTGCCGTGCCTCTACCTAACGGATCCTCGCCGAAGATTTTCAAATTTATCCGTTTCTCATTTTCTCCTGCCTCAGTGTTGTGCATTTTCTCTTGTAACCGCTATTACTGGCTATGCGTCTTCGGCTACTAATTTAAACTCCAACTTATTATTTTAGTTAAACTTTTAGTCATATTATTTTATTTCTCTTTTTTTTTTTTTTTTTTCCTTTTATTTTAATTTTTTTTTTTATAAATAAATTTAATCTTTGATTAAATGGTTATTTTCAATATTAATTTT
>VNJO01005276.1:0-45678 GCA_008042535.1 Drosophila tani | reverse complement strand
ATGTACAACTATTTTGGAGTTCTACTATTAAATAGTAAAACAACTATTTTCTGTGTAACCTACTATTTGGGGTAAGTTAACTATTTTTGTTAGGTTGGCGCGGTTTTAACAATAAAATAGTTGATTTTACACAGATTTTTTTTTTGTGTGTATGTATATATTTCCTTTATTTAATTCCTTTTTCAAATGCCTAGAAATTATTTATTATTTTCCTTAATTGATTTAAGAAACTCATTTGTTCAAGTGCCCTGACAAATTGTCGCCAAAATGTCGGCGCGATAATCAAAATGTAATCTACTTATTATCCCTCTATATCTTATGGGACCATTCTTTATTACATAACATAATTCAGCCATATTTCAAGAGTCAACAGTTTGCCTTGTGCCAATTGCCACTCGACTTGAAGTGGAATGGACCGCAAAAAGTACTTAATATATATATGGAATACTCGAATATCTACCTCGATGGTCATAGAAAAAACATTTCACGAATTTTTTGTAGCATATTTTTGAAAATGAGAGGGAAAAAAAAGAGAAGAAGAAGTTGGACAAAAAGGAAACAAAACCGAAAACCCCAAAGAAAACCAAACAAAAGAAAGCTTCGCGCGGGCCGCAGACGAGACTTTTGTGCGCGAGTGAGTGCGATCCCATCTATAGAGTACAAAATCTACTTATTTTCGCATACAAAAATCATTAAATGCGATCATTGAACTGCGATTTCGGTGAAGAAATATATATATACCCCGAGAAAAAAATATGCGGAGCGGGAAAGAGCGAAAGAGTCACGCAGTAAACATTAGCCAACATCATCGCTTAAAAATACAAACATTATGGAATCTCGGGGTGGGAAAGATTAGCCAGCGAATCAATAAGAGGGAAATTAATCAAAAGAGTTTGCTCAAATTTGTCACACAATTAAAATAAATTATTTAAGATTCTTCCCAATCATTAATTTCAATTTATAAGCCGCCAAAATGAAGCAGCGACGAAGCATTTCAATTGGCATTTAATTGCGTTGAGAGGTTAAAGAATTCATTGGCGACAGCCGCCAAACAATCGATACAATTTCGATTCCACTTCTACTTCCAATTTCAATTTCGTTTTCGTTTTTGCTTTTTGTTTTTGGAATGCCTAAAGCATTCTGGCCTTCAGCACTCATTGAGATCTCGTTCACTCTACTTTATTCACTTTATTTACTTTATTTGCTCATTTATTTCGATATTTATTGTGATTATTATTGAATTTCCATTTGGGGATTTTGTTCTTTTCGCTGTCCGCTTGGCGAGTTCTAGGCCTCAAAGAGTTCAATGGTTTAATTAGAGTTGATAAATGAATAATTAATTGATTTCATGGTTGAAGAATGGCTTAAAAATAAAATACCAATAAATGTTTCTGGTATGGTGGAAGAAAGTATTTATCAAAGGGTTTAATTCGATTTTGCAATATTATTTGAGTAAAATAATTGTGTCAATTTTTAACTTTAATTATTTTTCAATAAATTGTGTCGTAATAATGTTTCTTAAAGTCCAGGAAAGTAAAAAATTATTGACTCATCCTAAAAGCCTAGAAGCCACTTTCTTCCACGATCAATGTCTTGACTACTGTCTTCCCAACCCCTAGAGTCCCATCTCCCATCAGTTCAGTTGTCAGTTCTTCTGGTTTCCTGACTCTTATCAGCTTATATTTTGCTCAGCCGTCAACTTCTTGTCCACTGTCATTACGGAGATCGTTCGCCGCTTCTTAATTTCCAGATATTCTTCATATTATTATGGGCAATGATCGTGTCTAAATGAAATCTATTTTTTCGTAGTCAGGCTTGCTTTTTTCTTGTTCGCCCCATCGACTCATTCATGGCTAATTTGGCATTGGCCAGAAGACGGCAGTAAAGCCTCGTTAATGCGATTACATTACAGGTCTTGGCCCCGGCTCCTCCGCTGCCTCCGCCAATGGGCCCGGACAAAGAGCCGCCTAATACGAGGTCCAGCTAATAATAAAAAGTGAAAAAGAAAAAATGATTCAAAGCTGCCAGAGAGACTAGTCGGTGACCACAAATAAATATGTGCACAAAAGGTTTTTGTACCTTAAAGTTAGCCGAGAAATTTCTAAAGTCAATGAACGTTACGTAATTTCAATTAGGTTTTTTGGTTAGTGAGACGAAGAGACTGCCCCTTCGGGGGAAACAGTGTTTCCATCTCGGAAATGATGAGAATGAAATTGCATTTAATATTTTCTGAGGCGAATGTAATTAGGAAGCGAAAGGAGAGTAAAACGAACTAATGACTTCGGAGGTCATCAGACTTACCCCCAGCCTGTGATATATGTTTGTACAAACAGATAAACCATAATGCCCACCGAAAGCGATTCTTAGCTCACCTGAAATGGAAGAGAAAGAAAGGAAAAATGTGTTAGAAAAGTACAAGGAATTTGTAAATACATTTATAATTTAAAGATATTATTTGTATTATTATTTTCATATTTATTAGGAATATTTAAGAGGCTTCTTCAGGGAACTCATATTAAATCTTAAATAAACAGTTTATCGTAGAAAGATTTTCCTAATTTTAGACACACTTAATTTATCATTTTACATTCCTCAAATAACTAGTTAAATTTTTGGTTTATCATATAAATAAACTCCTAATCTGATTCACTTTCGGTTTCCTTTATCTGCCATGCGTCGCAAGTCACAAACGATTATCTCACAAAGTGCTTGGACATAATTGACTGATTTTTTAAGTTACCAATTTTGTTATGAAAAAATGTTTGAATATTTTTTTGTTATGTCTTTTTGTTAGCCATCATAATTCGCTGTGACAGCAGCGGGCATAACTCTTTTTTTGGCCTAATCTCAGGCCACTCGCGGGGTAAAAATAAAACAACGGAATGAGATATACGGAAAATAATTTATAGTTCAAGTTGTAGTTGTCGGCTTATATAAATGGGAAATTAATTGCTTAATTTAGTGGAATGGATTGCGAGAGTTTACACAAAAGGCAGCGAATGGAAATCTCGGGGTCTGGGGCCCAGTTGGTCGTCTGACAGTTTTATCACATTATTAATAAGAAGTTGAGCCACGCCACGGCTCTTGGCCGATACCAGGAATAGGTCTTTATTTGCGAGATTTTCTGCTGTTCCCTTGGATCTGTGTTTATATACATATGTATATGTTTGTAGTAGTGCGGATCGGATCCACGTTCTCTGGATTCTGTGTGCGCATCTGTCAAGTTTTCCACGCCCTCGTCTGGTCCTAAACTGTCAACGTGGCCATAATTCATAATAAAGCGGCAACGGCGCCGTCGATTCTTGTCGCCCTTGTTCCTGTTGTTGTTTTAGCCTACGCTAAAACGCTGGCTGAAAGTCCACAACAACGCGGTAAATACACAAAACACAGAACACCGAACACCGAACACTGAACACCGAACGGACACAACTCCACTCAGTCAAGTCAACAAATGGCATTTTGCAAACAGTTTGCAAAAATGGAAGGGAAACCTTGTCCGTTGCCACGGGAAACCGAAGCTGCATTGCTCTGGGAAAATTCTTAGAACAAGATGCCACTTGGAAATCATTTATATTCCCAGTGATGACAACCAAATCTTATATAAATTTGAATTCATTTTTATATGAGTATTTTAAGAGGATAAGAATAAAATTAAAAAATATTTTAGATGAGATTTAATGTCTAGGTAAAGTTATAAAAAAAGTGTATTAATTATACTGACTATTAGGCTCTATAAAAGAAAGTTTTCATAAGTAGGGAGCGACAAGGAAATTAATAATATTAAATTATAAATGTAAACTTTAACCCTTTTTTATGTTATAGTAGCTCAATATTTTTTAATCTTATAATTCCTTTATGTAATTAAAACTCCATCCAAGATAACTATTTTAGAAAATACAAAAATCCCAAGATAACCCTATAAGCTCCAACAAACCAAAGAGTAACCATTCAGTGCCCACAATATCGGTAGGGTTCCCTGATATTGTTTTCATTGCTATATGAAAGCCATATATACAAAATATACATATATATCCAAGAGGCTAGGTGTAGCTGGTTTATATTTGCTGCCTTTTGTTATCGCCCAACGTCCGCGGATCGAGGAACGCCAACAAATTGTTGATTCGTTGACTCAGCCCTGTGTGCAAATTTCGTTCCGTGCAGTTTCGCAGCGTAAAAAATTCCCTCAAATGAATACGAGATTTATAGTCAGCATTGGCTTAGATAAAGAGTCAATAAAACCGAATTGGTTTTAAATTGTATATTTTTTGTATTAAAAAATAACGAAGGGAAGAAATATTGCCAAGGATTTGTAACTATAAATTATAAGAATTGGAACGAAAATGTTGTCATTTTTTGTTAAAAATAAAGAATAGAATGAGAAAATAAAGAAGAGAATGAAAAAATAAGGAATATAATAGATGTTGAAAATATGGTATTTTGTTTCTATTCTTAGCAAAAATTAATAGTTGAAAATAACTATAAAGGGTGTTATATTTAATGTAGAATTCGTTTTTCAAATACGAATATTAATAAATAAATTTTAAAATATTTAACTGCAGCTTGTAATCTGTATATGGTAAGTCTAGGTCGAATTATATTTAATGATGAAATATTTGTCTAAAAGGGTTGTGATTTTTTTTACTTAAAAGGTCTTCTATTAAATATATACATTTTAATTTAAATAATACATACATCTTAGAAAAAATTTAATGGTTCCATAGATTTTTCCTGTAATAAATACGACGACAAATAAAATAATTTGCTTTGCTAATTGATACACCGAGGCCTCTATATCCCGGTCTCGAATTCCCATCCCATCCAGCAACTATTTCCTCCATTCGCTTTCCATCCACGGATCTTATTAAAGATATTTGCTGTTCCTGCTGCCGCTGCTGCTGCGGCTGCGGCTGCTGCCCCATTAGAGATTCGCGCTGGTCAATAATAAATTCAGAATGCTGGAAAACATTTCGCAGTGCCATATCAATGGCCAACTGTCTTGTTGGAGATGCAGGCAGCAGCATCGAGGGAAGAAGAAATGCAATTACAAATAATATGCAACTTGGTCGTTTATCTTTATCTTATTTATGAAAACGACAACAAACCGACAAATGCAATTTATGTGTTTGTTGCTGCTCAATGCAAAAAGGGCAGCGGCGGTGGTAGAAGCGGCGACGAAGTGCAAGTATTTCAAGGCAGCTGCATCACATAATGCTGCATAATGGACAATGAACCGGAGGGATATGCCATAGTACTTACTCCCCAAAAAAGCAAAAAAGAAAGAAAAGCGTTGCCCAACTCGCAGGAAGAAGTGGCAACAATTGCCGGGCATTAGAGATACAGATAGACGGCGAAACAAAAACAAAGAAAATAAATAAATAAAAACAAAAGAATGCCAAGCGATTTGTTGAAAGTGTGGAAGTGCTTGCACTGTGGAGGCCCCTAAAAATACCAAAACATTACAAAGGACTAGAAGAAATGCTACAAAACTAAATGCAATTTAATTAATTATAAACTCATAAACTGAAGACAAAAAAAGAAATAAGTTATCCCTTGAATTCTAAAAATGTAAGCAATTAATAGGGTATTAAATTAAAAGTAAAAGTAATTAAAAGTTGAAAGGTTCAATACAATATTTCAAGATAATTTGTATCCCTTAAGTGTTATGTTTTCTAACTTGAAAATATTTTTTGTTATCTAGAAATTATTCTTAAACAAATTTTGCAATTAGTTCTTCCTAAAACCCTTTTCCCGACCCACTGTCCTGCCAGTAAAGTCAGTGGCACTGGCCGGATCCGTAGTGCATCATCGGGTGGCATTGAGATTGGGGAATTGGGGATTGTGGATGGTGGATTTGCGCGGAGCACTCTGCTCCTTTGCCAAGGCTACAAAACAGAGTGAAAAAGTGTGACTCTAGCCGAGCATTTGGAGGTAGGGTTGGGCCCCCAAAAACCTGGAAGTAGGAAGTGAGAGCTAAACAAGAAAAAATGAGCTAGGTAAAAAATGAGAAAAATCCCTTTTGGGTAGAAAGACCCCCCAACCGCTCCCACTCCCCCGTTCACTCAGAGAAAATAGCACTCTTCAATGAATCAAAATTATAAATTAATTGGAAATTATAACTTTACTAAATCTCAGATATTTTCAAGAAATTCATCGTTAAAAATCTCTATGTATATTCTTATCAATGAACAGAATGTTGTGATATATTTTTTAATATTTTTCAAAGTGCAGGCGAACGGCAAAGCGCGCGGAGCACGCAAAAAATCAACAAAAATAAATCGCGCTTTATGGTCGCAATGGTGGAGCAGCAGGCACAGCAGCAGCAACTTGCAACTTGCGACTTGCAACAAATATTGCGTTTAATAAGCGCACAGCACAGCCTGCGTAGGGCCAGAAACAAAGGCCATGGGCTTAGGCCCAACCTGTTGCCATTCGCAGGGAGGGATTGGGCCGGGCTTTGGCCCCGGCTCTTAGCCTGAATCTGGCTGCGGACTCCGGAGCAGCAGCATCTTCTATTGATAGGCAATGACATTTGGTGTTTGGCTTGTGGCAGCGGCAAGTTGCACTGCAGCCAGCCGAGCCAACTCGTCGAGAGTTGGCCATAAAAAACAGGCAACGCCGCCGCGCCGGGGCAAAAGCTTCTTTGTTGCTTCTGCTGCTGCTGCTGCTTCTACTGCTGCCGTGACTGCCATTGAAATCCTATAAAAATGTTATCTTAATGGTTTTTATGTTAGCGAAAGCCATTAAAACAACAAAAGCCCTGGACGGGGACTCTGCAGCTTTGCCACATGCAACAGGCAACAGGCAACGTGCAACTGGCAACCGGCAACAGGCGATGTTGCCGCTGCCTTCCTGCAAATAAAGTAGGATTTTACTCAATTGTACGATTGATCAGCAGCTGGAAGGAGGAAAAAAAATAGCAAAGGGAAGAGCGAGTGGAAAAGGAAAAGCGGAAAAATATCGACATTGGGTTGGGCCGCAGTTTAGGGCCCGATGCAGATTGGGAGCTGCGAGCTTTAACTATTTGCTTGATCAATTTGTGGGGATATGGATTGCAGCAAAGGTACTTCCAGAAAAATAGAAAGGGAATGATTGCTGGCTCGATTCGTGAAAAGTCTTTAATATACAACAAATAAAGCAAGATGGGTTCCCGAAGATTAATGACTGCTATTAGTGAGTCCTCTGAGACATTAAATGGGAATAGTTTGAGATTCAAGAGGATAAGGTATTTAATTACAAGTGGAAAAAGAACTTTAATCAATACAAACAAATAATATTTCATTTGGAAGATTAAAATTGTCGGAATATAAATAAAATCTCCTTTATAAGTTGCTGTCTGTATAAATTAATGAAAATATTTGAAATCGGAAACACCTCTCATCAATAAGTTGCCAAAAATGTAGACAAACCATTGATTAATAATCAATATTTATCTTTTGCTTCTGAAAGTGCTTTCATATAAACTAGCAATTTGGCGATAACCTATCGCTCATTGATAACAGCATTCGATAAAATTTGGCAATAAACATAAGGTAACCATTCACTGCATTCCAAAAGCATGATCCCCAAAAATTATACCATACACCTTCGTTATCTCATAGTGTCTATTCAGTATTTAAGGTCTTCATTGCTTTCACCACTTAACCATAAACCAAGAAGCAAAGTGCTTCTGTTCTAACCACAAACCGCAGCAGATCACAACAGGAATTCATTCACACGCTTCCCTGCCGCCTCATCATCAGCCGACAAAAATTCCACTTGAGCACGACAGATGGCCGAAATAAAAATAACAAAAATAATACAACAAAAAATCTGACACAGCACCGAATATAAGTTCATATATCTGAAAAGCCAAACAACCTACCGCAGTGTCAGGCGAAGCTCAACACACAATACATCAAAAATGACAACAACGACGATGCAAAAAAAAAGAAAAGAACGAGCTCAAGCACAGTTTGGGAGCCACAACACTAAAAGAAACTGAGATTAATATTAATCCTACATAAATACATACTTAGCCTTATTGTTTTTTAGCTTAATAAAATTATTAAGAAATAATACTCAATAGAAAACTAATTTTTAAATCAAAATTAATCATTAAATTGACTAAGAAAGCCTAATAAAAATAATTCTATTAAATAGTATTCAGTCCTAATTATATTACAAGATATTAATAAGTCTTATTTATAGAATTATATATAAATTAATAATTAGTTAGCTAGAACCCTTTAATATAATCATTAAAATAAAAATAAATATTAAATGAAAAGAATTGAATTTTTGTAAAAATATTATCCAGCATAATTAATATTTCAATTATTATAATTGTAATAGGTTATATTAGGTAGGTAGATTTTAGACTATAATACTTATTTTTTTCTGTGCACTCAGCTTAAAGTTTCCACGCCGGCTATCAGCTTACGTTTTTATCAGACACTTTTTTCTTTGTCTTTTGGCGTAATTAAATAAAAACCAACTGTAAATATTTGCAAAAAGGCTATACGGAAGCTTTTTTCAAAAGCATTTAATATGCATATGGGCTTACTTATTGGGGAATATGTGTTTTAAAAGAAGGAGATGCCTGGCGAAGAAGGGTATTCATATTGCAAAGTGAAGTGAAGTGCGACAGCTGCCGGTTTCGAGTGTCCAACAAGAGAACATCAACAACAATATTCAGCGGCAGCATTAACAAGCTGCAAAGGCAAAAAAGCTCGTGTTTTTCTTCTTATTTTATTTTATTTTATTTTTATTGTTGTTGTTGGGAGCCATCAGCAGTCGTCAGTCAGTCTGAAGTCTAAAGCACGGAGAGCAACCTGTCAAGGAAGCTTCGCCAAAAAATCAACTTTAAAATATTTGACAAACAAAAATGAACAATAAGAACAAAGGCAAACAAAGCGATGAGGGGATAGGTTTTGATGGATGCTCAAGGCGATAAAGAGGTTTTATAGATTGTTTCTATGACAATATTATTAATTTAAAATTGTAAAAATACTTGGTAATTTTCTATTATACGGGCCCCTTCCAAAAAATTAAAAAAAAAAAACCATAGATAGGGGGTGCTTCAACATACATTTGGGTATAAAAATTATGTTGGGGACGCTCTTAGTTTAGTCACAATAAATCTTTAAAGTTTGGCCAAATTCCCATACAAAATCCGCAGCAAACACGCACACTGACAAATTATGAATACACAAAATTCAAGCGCGTGTCTGTGTGATCGTCGCGGTACAGTGGTCTACGAAGCTTAAAATTTGTGTCAAATTGTGCTTAGCGTAAATACAATATATGTCGACACTTTGCACACTTTGAATACATTTATGCGTGAAATATAAATAAAACAAACTTAAAACAACTTAAAATACGTAGTAATTAACGACTTTTTTATTTAAAAGAAGAATTAATTAGGACTACTTAAAGTAGCGCCGGAGGCGAAAATTTTTTTTGAAAAAAGAAATCGCGCGCGCGATTTTCGCCTCCGGCGCTACGTTAAATTCTCCCTGACCTTATGATCACACCAATAATCTTCTCTTACCTCATCAAACTGTATGTTCTTTACTATAAAATTCTCCTTATAATTTGTATAATCAAATGTACGTCTTAATATTGAAAAGTCGTTTATTACTACGTATTTTTCGTTGTCAACTTTTCGTTTTATTTATATTTCACACATAAATGTATTCAAAGTGTGCAAAGTGTCGACATACTCGTATATAGTATTTACGCTAAGCACAATTTGACAAACATTTTAAGCTTCACAGACCACTGTACCGACCCGGAATTAGGCATAACTTTAAAGATTGATTCTGACTAAACTAAGAGCGTCCCCAACATAATTTTTTTACCCAAATGTATGTTGAAGCACCCCCTATCTATGGTATTTTTTTTGTAATTTTTTGGAAGGGGCCCGTATAATAGAAAATTACCAATATGACTGAAAACACTGTTGTTGACAAATAAATCTTTTTCAAACACTTCGCATGTGCTAATTGGTTTTTAGCAATTGTTCAGCAAACATTTACCCTCAACAAAGTAGCCCCCTCCACGCATTTTTTTCCCTCCCATTTTCCTCTGTACAATTACTTAGAAACCTCTCGTCTATATCCCAAGCTAATTGCATTTCCCACTAAATGCGAAATCCCAGCAACAAAGGGCAGGCTCTCGAGAGGAGAATCGTACGCGGAGCGCTGAGAAAAAACAGCTCCATTCACCAGTAGCATCAAAAGCTATTTAAAGTCTTTGACACTTCATTTACAATGAAAATCGGAGGGCAGGAGGAGCAGGAGTGGGAGCTCTCCTCCTCGCCATTAAATGCAGTTCGTGCTAAGCCCAACAAAAGGCAGACAAAAAGCTATGAGGAACAAAAATAAAAGTAAAAACAAAAATCCAATCCGAAAAAAACAAAAACTAAAGTATTGCGAGCCATAATAAAAACCTGAAACTGAAACCTGAGCAGTGTATGCTGGTCTAAAAAAAAAAAAGGAAAAACTAAAAAGCGAACCAAGTCGGGGGTGTCGGGACCAAGTGTCGCTTGGTCCCTGGCTCAGAATTCCTGGAACTGCACTCGCATTAGCAGAACCAACTTTTTTGACTGATTTGGAAAAAAAGGCAAAGCAAAAACCAGAACTCACATATAAATGACCATTAACTGAGAGCTCAAGCTCAAAGAGCGTAAAGCGAACGACATAAAAATGCAAAATTGCGTAGCCTGGGAAACAGATTCGTAGCAAAACTGCACTTCAGGCCACACACTGGCACAAAGAATGGGTTTCTAAAATAGGTAGATTTTACAGAACTAAAAAGAATAAATTTTCTTGAAATGTCGCCTTAATTAAGCAGGTTTGAATGGAAAATATAATATAATATAATATATATATATGGAAAATCCTTCTATGTTTTCTCCTTTATGTTTTCTTAAATTCTTACCGAACTAATGGTCTTCGATCGACTAAATTTTATCCAAATTTGGCTGTACCTTTTCCCCAATATTCCGGATAATGTCATATAAATTTATGAAGATATTTAATGATAAAATTAGTGTTGAATTTTATTTTATGTTTCAGTGCACTCACACATACTGCCAGCAGTGCATTAGTCATCCGACTCTATCCGTTGACGTCTGCGTTTTATTGAAATTTTGTCGGTCTTCCCGCTCAGCTCCCCAACCCTCCTCTCTCCCTCTAACTTCACCCACAACTAACAGCGACAAAAAAATAAAGGAAACCAACAACTGTGGAAAAAGGTGTGAAATTCACGCACTGCAAAAAGTAAAAGGGGAAGCACAAAAAAATAAAAATGAAAAGAAAAGGAAAGATCTGGCGCCGGGCGTTTAAATTTATGAGTGACTGGCGGAATGGCGCAACTGACTGAAAGACTGCTTGACTGACGGACGGGGTTACCAGCGGACAGAGTGACTGAATGAATGACTGACTGGCGGACGGAAGAGGATTCCAAACTACGTGTGTGGGCCCTTTTGGTAGCTTTTTGGCCAGGCTAAAAGGGAGACTCGAATGTGCATTAAGCCGGCTACAGTGGGAACTGGAGTATGTCAAAATCTGTGGCTTGAAATGATTTGTGGTTATAAAAACATTTTTTAAACATTAAGTTAAAGCGGTTCGAGTAACTTTATAAGTTTAATTAAATATTAAAATAGATGTTAATTATTTATTCCTCTTTCTCTCTAAAATCCAAAGAGATATTTATGTAAAAATATTTTAAGGACTAAATAATCTATAATTAAATGTTGGTAAAAATTACAAATAAATAGCGCCGACTGTGCCTTCAGCAGACAGCGATATTAGCCTTCTCAGGATATATGACTCATCCGCCATGGAGTCCCGAAAAGCGCGGCATAACAAAAACATAAAACAACCCAAAAACAATCAAAAACTTCTTCTAAGGTCCTCTCAATGGCAGCCAGACGAAGAAGGAGGCAGAAACGTATCTACATTTGGCTGTGGCTCAAACTTTTAACTTCCTTCGGGTTCAAGGGAGCGACCGAGCGACCGACCACCCAGGGAATATTTGAGCAATTTCTACCGAATGAAAATTGAATTTGAGGCACATAAATTATGGGTTAGCTTTCGGTGGAGGCGAGGATATTAGCTTGAGAAGAGATTTCGCGATTTTATGTGGAAAAGGCATTATCATCATCCCCATCGTGGGCCCCAGCATAATAATCATCATCGTTGTCGTCATCATCATTAGATAATGTTCTTCCCAGGAATGACCTCCGACAACTGGAAGATTGCGTGCACTTCGGTTGGAACGTGGCACAGCCAGCAGAAGCAGCAGAAGATGTGTAGATGGGGCCTTCGAGATTGGCGACTGCAGCTCATCAGGCATTCGCCAGACTAGACCATAAATATTAATACTGTCTGCACAAGCGCCAACTTCCTTTGAAACGGAATTCGGAATTCTAATTAAAGCAGCAGCAACTTTATCTCCACACCAGATGAGAATGCGAATTAGAAGGGTTTTCTCGCTATCTGTTCCCGTGGCCAGCACGTGCCCATAAAGGTACTCTCTAATATTAGCTCGTTAGCAGCGTGATAAGTTATTTTTATTAGTGGGAGTAATAAAAATGAATAAAAACAATACAAACAAATATTATAATAAAAGAAATATAATATAAAGACAAACAACATTTAATTAAATTTTTTTTTAGTTTTTCTTCAACATTTGCTTTAAAAAGAAACCCGTTAAAATCTAAATTCTAACATTTCCAGCACAACATTCTTTCCGTGTAAGGATTTTCAATAAGAAATCGAAATATTCCGATCGGATGCATTTAGCTCAAATGTGTCCCGTTAACATTGCCCACGATCTGGGCCCCACGCTGTTAATGTTAATCCCCCACGCTGTTAGCATTTTTAACAGCAGGTGCAACATTTCCGCACCCAACATCCCCCATCAACAACAACAACAACAAACATGGTAAAAGCCCATAAGGAGCAGAGCAAATAATGTGCGCTCTCCTACTTTTTGTTTGATTGCTGCTTTTGCTGCAAGACGAAGAATAACAACAACAACAAAGTCAAATAGGAGAGCACTCCGGTGGAGATAGAGAGAACGAGATGGGGAGCGAGCTCTTCTTGTTCGCGGCCGTTGTTGTATTTGTATTTTATTTAAACAATTTACAAGAAAGCAACATTCCAGCTGCCTTAAAATGGACAAAAGTTGGCACAAGAACCAAGAAGAGGAAGCAGCAGCAGCAGTAGCAGCAGTGGCTACTGGCAGACAGAGACGGGAGACAATGGCAAAATGTTGGCGCGACAGCAACATTTTTCTTGGCACCAACACAGACAATGTACACAAGGTAGACGGCCAGAGGCAGAGGGGGGGGCGGCTAAGACAATAAACGCGTTTATTGACTTTGTCGGTGGCAACTTGCAACTTGCAACTAGCAATTGCAATTGCAGTAGCTGCAGCAGCAGCCGCAGTATTGTAGCAGCTGCTGCTGCGTCTTTAACATTCGAACAGCGTTTAACAGTTAAACAGAGCTTAGCAGCCGCGGAAAATGTTAATTGGGTGTAATGTTAATTACATTGTGGTATTTAATGCAGGTGCGAGGGAGATGGAGGGAGGCTGACAGCTCAGTTGGATTCAAACTGTAAGAGAAAGGACAGAGCGATGCCAGATTGGGAATTAAAGGGGATTCACCAAGAACATTTTTGCTACTTTTTTTTATGTCGAATTCTAAGGCTTAAAATATTAATAAATAAATTAAGATATTCATAAAACGAAAATTAATGTGAGAAATTGTATACAGAAAGCATTTATTAATTAAATAAATAACAAACTCTCAAGTTAAATACCCAATTAGGAAGTACTATTTAAGAAAGTTCCCATTAAAACTACCAGCCACGTTTCACCAATTCCTCTCACTATTATTAGTATTATTTTTACGAACCATTTTGCCACATTTAACTTGATTCCACTGATTGTTTCTTGATTGTTTGCCTTTCGTGCTCCATAAAAAGCGAAAATAAATAATAAATTATGAAGCACGCTTAGCGCCCTCTGCCCAATGCCGAGCAAACAGCAAATAAATATTATTATCGCGATTTTTTGGCTCCCTAAAAAAGAGCCGGCATTATTGTGGCTGCTGCTGCTGCTGCCTTTGTTGCTTCCTTATTTCTTCTCTAAGTTCAAGACAAATCCAGACAACAGAAGACACGCAATGAAGACAACATCTTGAAAAGGGTCAAAACATCAAGCAGCTCATGATGATGGCGATGGCGCGATGCTGGAGGAGAGGAGACGTGAAGGACTCGTGTTTGGGTTCCGGACTTAAGGGACGCGGACTTGGAAATGCAAAAGGTTTTCTTCCTCTTTTCGATCTGCGCCAGTTGATAGCGAAATACAACAACACAAAGGAACTGGAATGGGATATCGGGGGCCGTCGTTATAGCTTTATATACAAAACGAAATCAAATGAAATGAGAGATTTGCAGCACGCGAGATTTATGAGCTGAGACTTTGAGTTGAGCAGAAGGAGAAGCAAACGAGAAAGAGGCCCAAAAGTTCATAAAAATGTTGATTACCAAAAAACGATTTGGAGGAGCTCGATTTCTGAGGCCTTATGAAAATGATTTCAGCAAACAGAATACAATAAAAACGCGGGAGTGATAAAAACATAAATATAATATGCACTACGAAAGTAAGAGTAAGAAAATGTATTCCATAAAATATTTCAAGGGCTCTACTTTAAGAGTTTACTGAGTCCTATAAAAACCCTAAGGCTACTCAATATAATTAATCGCTGTTTCCTCTAATAGTTTTCGCTCCATTAGGACCATCAAAGTTTTACAGCCATTGTCTTACACACACATAACCGTAAACTTCACGCAGCAACTTTGAAAACAAAATGCCATGTAATTAACACCAAAATAACAGATTTTCGCCGGAGGAGAGCGAAAGGAGCCAAGGGGGAGGAGGCGTGTCACGTCGAATGCTTAACGTAATTAGCAGGCGGCGGACGAAGGAGTCGAAGGAGTGCAGCAGCGAGCGCAGGCTGCCAGGCGGCAGCCCCGTCTCTTTCTTCGTAAATTATTTGCGTCGAATTAAGGCAGCAAACAAGTCTTCGACGGCGACTCGCGAGATGGTGCCATCTCTTTTGCTGGAGCACAGTGGGGCTAGTGAACAATAACCAAGGAAATAAATGAAAATAAAAGCCCTTAGAGGGATTTATAGAAATTATTTGAAGTATTAAATCCCTTAACGGTTCAACAAAAAATCCAACTGAATGAGTTACCATTTTTTAAGGCACGTATTCATCAACCTAATAAATATTTTAATATCATCGCAGTAGTATTACATTTTAGACATATTTTCCTATTTTCTTTACATTTTATAGTTTTCATTATTCTGTTTTATTAGAAAAAACTTTTAAAGTTCCTTGCTTTGATCCTTCCATTACCAATTCTTTCCACTGTCTCTTTCGACAACAACGGCAAACAGTTAGAGGAGCTGTGATTGCTGCCCATTTGTTGTGCAGGGTGGCAGGATGCCAGGGGGGCCTGGATGAAGGAAGGGGCAATGTATTGGCCAGTGCAACAATATGGCGCCACTAATTAGAAATTCTTAGCTCACAAAAAAGCACTAGAAGAGGACCAAACGAGGCAAAATATTTTTGTCGGCGATGAAGCGACAAGGCGACAAGACCTCGGACAACGGAACGGGAACGGGAACGGCAGATCTCTCTCGACTTTTAAGGAAGTGCCAAAGTGACATTAAATAGTTCTGTTCTGGCTCCGATCGGCCGTTGATGTGACAATTGCACGACGCGGCTGTCAAACTATTAGGGTTTTCAAGGCATTGCGCGGAATCGGGTAAGCGTTTTAACTTGAGTAAGGTTTTAGGAGTTTAAAGAATTATATAATGCCCTTAATGGGCATTGTACATAATTGATATTCAGCTATATACAACAAGGCGACGAGAAAACTCTTAAATACAATTAAATCAAACATACAAAAGCTATAAAATCGGATCTAATAATCAATTTAAGATCTGAAAATATCTAAAATATATTTTATAAGAATCCAACGGTCTCCAAATAAACCAATTGAAGAAATCCAAGTATCAAATATTATTGCCATAGATATCAATAGAGAAGAAAAGGTTCCAAAAGGATATAAAGAACAAGATTCCTCTGGCACATCTTCTCCAGATCTACCCATTTACATTATCTATTCCCTTCTATTTTCGGTTCCCTTAAGTGATCCCACAGAGACAATGACTTTGCTTGGCCCGAAGGCCAAAAAGGTTTCCCCATTTCGGAGCTGGTCACATGCTTATGAGCATTTAATTAAATGCAAGAACAACAAGTCGGCTAGCCCGAAGATGGAGGCAGTCCGCAGACCAAAGACTGAAGAGTGAAGACCAAAGACTGCATACTTAATGCAGCAGCAAAGCCAAGAGAGGAGGAAGCGCGGCAGCTGCATCGCTTTGGGACGCTCGCGAGTCCCAAAAGTTGCTAATTAAAAAGGCAAACGGCAGCAACAAATGCAACAGGAAGCAACATCAAGATGCGGCACGAACGAAAATGTTGTTAACCTTTCCAGCAGCAGCGGCAGTAGCAACAGCAACAACAACAAGGAGCGTTGCTGTTGTCTTTTGACAAGCCAAGGAGCAAAATGCTATCACCAGGGACCCCAAAGAGCAGCAACAACCACCAGCAGCAACTGCAGATGCAACCGCCTAACGATCAATAGAACAAAAAAAGAAAGAAAAAAAAAATACAGAAGCGGCAGGAGAATGGGCCAAAAGCAGCAGGCAGCAATGGCAGCAGCAGCAACAGTTGCAACTACAGTAGCTGCAACAACAACGACAATGTTGCAGCAACATTTTCGTGCAGTTGACATTCGTGCCAAGGTGGCCAAGAGCAACAAGCAACAGCAACAACAGCAGGAAAGGATACTCAAGTTCAGGTATCGAAGACTTAAATGCCCTTCAAGGGAAAATGATTATAAGGTTAGATATATTTGCAAGCTTTCGGTGAAAAAAGGTAAAAAAAATCAAATCATCTTTAAATAGAAATTTTAGAAATATAAATTTAAACCTACTTAGTATCTGGATTAAAGGTTTCTAATTTATACTGAATAAGTTTACTATTTTTTATAAATGTTACAAGATTATCCTGAAAACAGGGCTACTCCCTACGAAGACATTCAACAAACTCCTGCAGCTCCTGGAGCGGTCGGCAAACTGTTGCAAGTTCTTAGAACGCGCCACATGCTGCGCAGACACGTCCGTCGCCGTCGTCATCGCGTCCCTTCAGCGACTATTGAACTTGAATTTTAAGTGCCGCTCCCCGACTTCTCGCCACTGTTCGGCTTCCAACTTGGCCAAGATGCCAGATATAAGATTGAAGTGAAGAGAGGGGGAAATGGTGTCTTTTAGGAAAATTATTGAGGATGTCTCGCTAAATGAGACATTTTTTTCGAAATGGCACAAAGGAGATAATGAATGCAGAATTTGTCATAAGCTGCTTAGAAGCAGGATGTTTTCCATTCCACACAGAAAGGACTCCAAACACAACAGCTGAAAATCCTACTTAAAAGCAAAAACTTTTATGTTTGGCAATTATTAATTTACCAACGAATAAATATAAATATTTTCCCCTTAAAAAAATTTATCTTAATAGATTTTATTTCAAAAAAAGCGTCCTTTAAAATTTAGTTAAAGTTCTTTTTTTCTATCTTCCTTCATTCTATTTTTCATTTATCCATCAACTTTAGTTTGACAAACTTTTGCGCAAAAAATTCCGCGCTGAAAATTCCGCTCACGAAACAATTCTCACACTGAACAACAATAATAAATTTTTAACTTGCAAACTAACTAAAATAAAATTCCGAAAAAACGGCTTGCAGTGCAAGGATGGGAAATTGGATTTGCACGCGCAGAATTTTCCAATAAGCGATAAAATTAAATTTGCGTATAAAAGTTTATGCTGGCTGCCATCCGAAAAAAGACAAACTGCAATAGAGGTTGGGAAAAAATATAAAAGGAGCAGAAAAGGGCTGCTGCGATGGACTGAGACTCAGACAATTGCAGCAGAAAATTGCATATGCTGACTGTGCCGTGCCGTCTAACCGACCGACAGAAGCCGGCTAAGAGGGGCAATTTCCATGCTAAATGCACAGAAACAAGGCCAAAGGGGCTGGGCCAGCAAAAAGCAGGAAATGCAGCAGTCAAAGCCATAAGAAAAAAACCTAAGCAGGAAAATTGAAAAGAAAAGAATCGGGGAAAATTGCCTCAACTCAAATGGGCCAAAGGACAATGCAATTGAGAGATCAGCGAAGGACAAGAAATGTTTTTTAGAGATTTTTATTTCAATTCCTGACGCACAGGAAATATTGCATTTAAATCGGACTCTATTAAATTTAAATTCTTTTTATAGAAAGTATTTCTCTACATAATTATTTTATTTATTTTTTTTAGAGACACATATCTAAAATATTTTACAATCCACATGTATTTCAGTATTTGATTTTCTTGACTCTTTTAATTCAAATAATTCTCTGTGTGTTCAATTATTTGTCAACAAAATCCTTGCATACAAGCTGAATACTGATCCAATAATCATTTTCTTTCATCCACAATTGCCGCTTTACATTTTCCCTTACTGAAGAGAGCAAACATTTAAGCCATCACAGAAAAAACAAGGAGAAATTCCAATTCCAATGCCAAAGCCGGAGAAGAAGCATTAATGGTCCACTCAAAGTAGTTCAACATGAAGTTCCACATTTTCCCTAGTTTCTCTACCCATTTATATATTTTTTTTACTTTGGTGCCGCCCACCCAAGTAGCAACTACTATTTTTCCACAGCTCTCTGGTATCTTTTTTTTTCTTTCTGTATTTAAAGCAAATTAAACAAAATTGCGCGCAATAAAACTTAATGGCTAATTAAATGGGATGGGCTGGGCTGGTCCACAGAACATCCTCTCGAAAGCAGGATATAACAAAAAAAAGGAATGGGAAAAGGGGCAAAATTGCAACTGTGGCAAGAGCAGATGCTTGCAATTTCATGAAGACCTTTTTGCATAATTTACAAGTGGCAAAAGTTGAGATAGAATTTTTTTCCGCCTGCTGCAGCTGCTTGTGTTTTACAATAAGTGCCATTTGCTTTAATGAAATTATCAAGCTTATGACTTCATGTAAGAGCAAATAAAATCTAGTTAGTTTCCCTTTTTCACACACTTCAAGTTGGGTAAATTGCCAGAAATGCAAACAAACTCAAGTCGATGTGGGAAGTTTGGCGAAAATTTGATTTCGATGATTGCTGGCTTAAATATACATTTGTAGGTAATTGCCTTAATAAAGTCTTGTTAATGGTTGTGAGAAAAGTTGGAAAGGAATTAGCTTGAGAGTATTTTAGATTAAATAGTAAACACTTTAATTTACCTTAAAACGTTAAATGGATGTATTTATTGCATCTTTGTGAGTTGCTTACCTGAAATGAAAAGAAAATAGAAACCTTAGTTTATGCTACTTGGATTGTATTTAATAAATAAAATATAAATATAGATATTTAAATGGTTTGTAAACTATATTTCTATAATTTGGAACAACCCTTTCGATTTCTTATAGTTTCTTTTTTTTTAAGTAGGATAATGTTAATCATTTGATTGAAACGAAATCAATTTACATATTAAATAAGTAAATTAAATTGTATAATCAATCCTTTTATGATTTAAAGTGATCCCTCGACCCCTCTATTTTTCTCTCTAAAACCCTTTTAACTCAGATTAATATTGTTATCATTCTCCCCTCTTGTTAGCGAATTCTTTCAGGGAGATCTTTTGTCATTCTTGGACTTAAGTCCTTCTGCCTGCTTAGCTTTCCTTCTTTCTCATTATGTCCAAATCCCACTTTGTCTGCTTAACATTCTTAAGCAAAACTTTAGCATAGTTCCTGATCCATTCACTGCCTTTTCATTTTCCATCCCTTTTTTTTTCTTATAATTTTAATTAGCCCGATGTTGGTTATCTTTCGAGCTGCCTGCCTTACGCTCGACTTCTTGGAGGAACCCAAACCCGAACCCGAGCCCGAACCCATCGCATCCCTTCCCTGCCCGGTTTCCTATCTGGCCGGGATGTCTTGGCAGTCGGGCTCAGATAAGCGCGTTAAATTTCCAAATGGACAGCCAAGTGTCGGCCCCGAGAGCTCCGTAATCTGCATAAGAAAAAACTACAAAATAAAAGCGAACAAAAAATAAAATAAAAGTGGAGAAAAAAGTAAGTAAGAGAAACTGAAGAAACCTCATGGGTAATTAGTGCATTTTAAACGTCTTTCGGTATTTGGCCCCGGTGCAAATTTTCCAGGCTATTTTAAGAGTTATGGGCATAGATAAATGGATTAGTCGGTCCTGGGATGAGGAGGGCCGGCCCGGCCCAGAGTACAACAATCTTGCAGAGAGTGGAGCCCGGAGTGGAGTTCTTCTGCGGAGTTGTAAAGCGCAAAACGTGGTTCAAGTCGGACAGATCTGACTGGTAAACGCAGTCAAACGTGCGATAAATTCAGAGACCAAAGACCAGAAATAAAAGGAACAAATGTTAATTGGTTTGTGTCAATCTTGGGCTCGCTCCGCTGCCTCCAACTCCACCTCCTTCTCCTCCTGCGATCCTCCCTCTCCGAACATCCGACCATCTCTGTTCTTCGGCTCTTCCGCCCTGGAGAAATTCATTTTTAAATTCCCGGACAGATGAAGTTGTTTAGCCGCCGTGCCGCCTGGCGGTTTTCCTCCTGCTGCCGCTGCTAAAGATTTTTGCAATTTTCATTTCAATTTCTGTGGCGTGGCTGCGGCGAGCCGCTGAAAGCGAAATGATGTTCTGACCATGGTCTATTAGAGACCGTAGCTCCAGCTACAGTTCCAGCTCCTGCTGCATCTCCATCTTCATTTTCACCTGCAGCTCCATCTCTGACCCCTTCTCCATACCCAGATCTAGATGCATTACTATATCGTGGGCTCTGATTAGTTTGTTCGCCGCGTTCACGGCCTGACGGAAGTGCGCGTGTCGTTCTGAGTGGCAATTTTCGTTTGAGGAAAATGTCACTTTCGAATCTCCTCACTCTGTCAGAATCCTGAGAAAACCTTTTGGAATTTAAGCAAAGCTGTCTCTTAAATTAGTGTCGTAGACCCATTTATTCCTAAAATGTCCAATAATTTTGCATATACATTCATAATCCTCGTTTTAAGTCCTTTGGCCATGTGCATGCTTCCAGGTAATAATTCCGCTATGAAATGTGGGGACTGTGCCAAGGAGAATACGAAACTCTGCCAGATTGAGAAGGAAACCGGATACAGTTGCTTTAAACAAAGCGGATACGGTAATGCGATTGAAAAAAAATATGTACCCGAGCGAGCGCCGATGACCTACGACGTGGACGTTTGCATTCCACAGGGCGTGACCATGGGTAATGGGAGCTTTGAACTGAATGATCATATATAATATTTAAATATTTTTGGAATACTTGCAGATCGCGATGCCGAAATCTGCTGTGCCTGGTCGCCCAGAACGGGTTGCAACCTGGTCTTACACATTGAACATCGTGGCGAGTTTTGCTCCACTTGCAGACTGCAAAATCCAAAGTACGAAGGCTTAAAGATCTGCCCATGCAAAACAGTTAGTACATCCCGATCAGGCCAACTCAACTCTGGTGATCTGGAGCTAGTCATCAGAATGGTTGTCTGTACCTATGTACTAAGCCACCTTCTTTATGCATTTTACTGATGGACTCCTTGCATTTCGGATTGTTATTAACAGACAAAAAAAGATAATATGTGAGCAAATAATAAAAAAGCATAGTGGAATAATAACGGTGCCATTTCTATAAGAATATTTATTTTTAATATATATTTATAGTTTTTAGTGATAGCTTTCGGACCAAAATTTACATAAAGAGTTGACAAAATAATTAAGTTCGCTTTACATTTAAATTTTCGTTAAAGCCAATTTGTAAATTTAACATTTTTTTATTTTTATTTCATTTTTATGCGTGGGTCATATAAGAAATATCTATTTTTCTTGCACTCTTTTTCATTTGCATATTCCAATATAAATAGTAAACTTAGAGCCTTGATATATTATTTCCATACAACTGCGTCCCAAAAATCTAGATAATAAATTTCCCTCATTTTCATCATAAAACTAAAGTCTTAGTCCCTCTACTTTCAGTCATCGCCTGAGCACTTTACACCATAAATTAACCAAAAGTGAAGGCTTCAAATAATTTGTCATGCAGGCAGGCAGGCAGGAACACTTCCCGATTCCCGACTGCCACCATCCTAAAAAGAGACACCAACCGACACGAACCGTCTTGGCCTGGCTGTGGCTGTACCTGCATTTGAAAAATGATCAAAAAGCGAAAATGCCGAAAACGAATCTGAGCCCAAGTCAAATAGGCAATGGAGCAGAGCGAGGAGAGCACTGGCTGGAGAGCTGGCTGGCATTGCCATTTTCGGGTCGCAAATCCCTTCAACTTTTGTTTGATGTCCCTTAACTGTGTCCCCAACCCCCAGACCCAGACCCATCCCAATCCCATCGGATCGGATCAGAAGAGGATGCGGGCTCGGGCTCTGCACTGTGGCAAGTGGCGGCGGCAAGGAGCGGTCTCCTTGAACTACTCGCCTCGCCTCAACTTGTTCCAAATGTCCGAAACTGTCCAAAATGTCTGTTCAAACTGTCCGGGGCGCAACTTTTATGGCCAGGCGACGATGGCAGCGGCAGAGTTGATTGCACTCTCTTAGCTGCAAAGCCCGAAAGAAGTGCAAACAAGAAGCTAAGCTTAAGTCGAGGCCTCGACAATTAGATACCCGCTACTGACTCCCTTCTTCAAGGGATTACAATGAAATTATTAATCTCTTTTGTGGTAGTTAAGCCAAACTTGAAGAGTGACTAAAGGCTACTCTATTTTGGGTTTGGCTAACCTGCAAGGAATTCGGCATTCGGCATGTATACCCTCCTAGGACCGGGTATTAAAAAAACCCTCCGAGATCCCCGACTCGGGTTGACACAAAGTTCTGCTGATGCAGATGATGATGGCGATGGCTCTGAGCCGTGGACATGAGTAATTAACACCCACGTGATAGTGGAGAGTGCTGGAATCGGGAGCCGGGAGCTAGAGATGGAGCCACTGGCCACCACTTGACACTAAGCCAGCCAGCCGGTGGCACAAGTGGGTGTGGGAGGTGTGAAAAGGTCTCTACGACTGCCTCGCAGCCATTTACATGCTACATTGTTGGCCCCCAAAGGGACGCTATTTGATCAGCCCTAGAGATGACAGCCCCAAAATAATTTAAAATTAAGAAACCTTTTTTTGAAAACCTTTAGAAGATTTTGTGGTTTTTAAATATTTGAAAGGGAGTAGCCAAAATAATAGTTAAAATGATTATACTCCCTAAAATATTCTAAATACTTTTAAATAACTTCAATTTCCCTTATATTTCCCTGCGATAGTTTCCCCAAAAAATTTCTGCAACCGCACGCTGCCATCCTTAACTCGACCAAGTCAAGTGCCTGTGGAACCGAACCGCAGTAGAACCGCACCGCACCAAGGCAGCTCTCCTCGGTCCTCGCTCCCCCGTCAAGTGTGTGGTCTTGGGGTCTCGGGTCTCGGGTCCCTCGGATCTGGAGCCTGGTGCCTCGAGTCTGGAGAGCTGGAGAGCTGGGATCTGGGATGCACTGCAGTGCGACAGTCGCTGATACGCACACTTCACATTGAATTTCCATTTGCTGTTGGCCGAGCAAAGTGGCCGGACGACTCCCGGAGCTACTTGGAGCTGCGCTCACTGCCATCGATTTTCTAGGCACTTTGATTGTTTTATTGTTGCATTAAGTGCTCGAGGGTTCCGTCTGGGCCGCCGCCTCCGTCCATTGCCGACCAACCACAAAAATGCAATTGACACTTTGGTGTGAAGTGCTTAGCCTTAGCCTGGCTCGTTGCTGCGGGCCTTCTGCCTGATTTCTGTTTAATAGATACATTTGCATCTGGCGGATGCGTCCTGCCCAGGGCCATTATGATGGGGCTCTCCAGCGTTTTTCTAGCTGGTTGCCAGCCACCGCTTGAGTGGAAAATTGTTTTCGGTTAATTCCCCCGGTTACCCCCGGAGGTTTACCAGATGTCTGGCGTGTCTGGCATGCTGTGGGCCCTGGTGGAGTATACCTGGCTAAGATGCTCTCAAAGAAAGCAATGAATCGATTAGTAGGAAGCTTTTTAAAAGGGTATAACTTTTGATAGAGAGATGTGCATTTTTATGAATATTTATTCAAGTTCAAATAAATATTTCGATTGTAAAATAAATGCTCAACAAAATAAATTGCATTTAAGATACATTTCTAAACTTTCGAACTTGCTCTATGAACTTTCAGGGAAAAGTCATTCTGAGCCCTGCCTTGGCAGCCCACGTAACCCACTTGATTCGCCCAACTGTCCTTATGGAGGCACAGCTGGGCTTGAGCACTCATGCACAATGCTGTGCCTCCTGACAACAGCAGCGATGACAATTCTGGGGGCGACCAGGAGGAGACAAGGGACAGGGACGAGGAGGCAGCCACTTGGCACAGCCAGTGACTCCTGCTCCACATATCTGCGTTGTTGTATAAATACACTCCCGGCCATAACTGTCAATGTCAATAGGTTGCCGCTCTCCCTTGCTTCTGTGCCCTTTTCCCTGTTGTCCTGCGAATTGCCATTACAGGATGCAGCAACAACTGCAACGGCGTCGAGTAAATATCGCTTGAAATCGAAACCATCGGAGCCAAATGCCTCTCGGCAGTTACACTAAAACAAACTTAAATAAAGCTTCAATTCAACATTGCAAATAATTAATTTACAAAACAAAGCCACATCTCTAAGAGAAATATAAAAAATAAGGTTTATATACTAGCAACGCTGCAGTCTTTTTAAAGTTTCTCCTGTAATATTAATATTTTCCCTCAGTGGAATCACAGTTATGACACCCTGTTTGCAGTTCTGCATTCGGGCTTCATTGCATATTGCCTCGCTGTCCTTTTCAACGCTGCGGTTTAAACCGATTTGGCGATTTTCAGTTGGCACAACACACCCGAGAGAAGTCCCAAAAAAGAGACCTTCGATTCGGTTTGGTCTTCCAGGGCAGATGCGTTGGTTAAATGCAGCAAGATTTCGCCCGGCGAGTCATGAATAATTTCGACCGCGAATTATTTTTTAATATTAACGCTCAGGACCCAGGACCAGCGACCACAGAACCGAGTTTCAGTTATTTCTTTTTCGAGTCTGCATGGTAGGGAATGCGTTATGAGAATCGCTGGTAATTGGGTGAGAAGAGCAGGAGGCGCGAATTTTTGTATTGTTTTGCGGTTGCCCATGATGAGTCGGGTTTTTTTTGTCTGCCGAGGTGGCTAAAGATCAAGATGATTGCACAAAATACTTTTAAAAAAATGGTTAAATTATAAGAACAAATATATATTTATATTAAAATATATTAACCCTTCCTTTGATAAAGTAGTTTGTACAGCAATTCTTGCCTTTTTTTGTGCAGATTCCTCTACACTTTGCGCCATTGCTCAGCACATTAACACCTTTCCAATGCCAAGTCCCTTGAACCTCCGCTCAACTTAAATTAACCAAATTTAACGCATCGCAAATTTTTAGCACTTCTTCCACAACCCACTCCTTTTTTTGCGTCTTTTTTATTTTTCCCCGTCACTGTGGGCAAGTCCTGGGTTTGAATAGTAGGAGGCGCGGAAAGCTGGTAAGGCACACAAAAAAAAAGCGCAAGCCAAGCTGAAAATTGCTTAATCCTGCTGACAAGACAGACTAGCACTAAAAAGGGGAATTAAATGGCCGGCGGAAGGGGCAAACGGCCGGAAGGGCTAAGGGATTCCCCTGGGCTCGACCATCTTTATGGATGTTTTGAGAAAAGCCGCCGGAACAGAACGAAGTGCACTCCGAAAAATCGCACACATAATAAGGAGACACTGGGGAAAAATTTCAAACGCTAGAATATGTTTACAATAGTAGAATTATACTTTTATCATAATGTAAACTATAGTAAGTTGTGCTCTAATATTGGTCAAGGTAATTCTCGAATTAATCATCGTTGAAGTTTTTTTAAACATCAAAATTAATAATAATGGAACCAACTAATGATACAGCCAGATGTTTGGATTGCCTGAAGCTGAACAACGATGAGTGCGTGATTAAGGACGAGGCAGGATATAGTGTTATAATGGATAATTATAATCGATAAATGCGGGCTAAGAGGGTATCCGTGTAAAAAATACAAAAGGGAAGAGACTTCAGGATCAGAACAACTTAACCGCCAAGCGCTTTACTCTTTAATTATTACATAAATATGTAACAACGGAAAAAGGAAATTATCGAAGGAAATTAATGACAAAATTAATACATATTTTGTGTGCTAGCATAGTAAATTAATCAAAGCGACTTAATGCTTTCAATAAACAAATATACTATAAATAAATATGATTATTAGAATATTTATAGGTTACAAGCTAGCTCCAGGGGAAAATATATCCTATAAGATGCAGAGATTCAAGTTTGGCAAACAAAACAATATTATATTAAATTATAATATATAAAATCCAACAGATATGCGTCTTTAGCTTTCTCAATTTTTCTGAATTTTTTAAAAGGGCTTAAGAAGGCTGGCTGGGATGTCTGCTGACAGTGGGCGTTGCTGCGCATAATTATGCAAGCCAGGAAAAAGGGAATAAGGCAATAAAGCCATGAATCACCAACAGCAGACGACTGGACCTTCAGCGGGATCTGCTCCTTGGCCACCATAGCCCACCGATATAGTCCTGGACTGGGACTGGGTCTCAGAGCTGAGAAAATGTTGACGCATCGTAACATTGGTTATTTGTGGCCTTGAGCAACAAATGCGGTAATTGAGTTTCGTGTTTTATGAGCCTGGTCTCGCTAGCTTTATTAGCCGGCCGAAAGAGCGCGTCGTCCATCGGCTCGAATAGATATGTTTTAGCCGCGAAAATTGTGCTTAAAAGTTCGCACTGATCGTATAATTAGAATGATGAGGCGGCGGCGGTCCTTAAAAAGCCATTTAATTGAATAGTTTTGTGGACCCGCGAGTGCTGGCCGTAAATCATGCCATTATAGGACGCAGCTGAACAGGGCCTTAAAAGGGTTTATTGCTCTCATTTTGTTATGGCTGGGAAATGGCCAGGAGGTCTAAGAGTCCCCCGAGCAATATTATTTATTGATTATTAAGTTCAGACTCTAAGCGGATATCTAGTATACACTCGTCTTCCAATTATATATCCAGTTCTCCTGCTCGCTGAACCCATTCAAATTACGCTCCTAGGAAGCAGTCCATGACCACGACTTGGACCCCACCCCAGAGGTAATTATTAGCAATTCGCACCATGACCAGTTCTCGCGTTGGCAGAGAGACATCATGACTTCATTGCCATTGTCTTATCGGCTTGGAAAAATCACATGAGCGCGAACACATCATAAATGTCAAGCTGGCGAGAATTATGACACATGCCGCGGCCAAGGGAGAACCTCCGGCGGCCCATGAGGAAGTCCACCAGAAGGAGGAGGAGAGCTAGGTCTGGTCTTTGGTTTTCCCTGCGTTGAGCTTATAAAGTCGTAGAGCAGCTGGAGGGATCGGGATCGGGATCGGGATCGGGGTCGCGCCGTATCTGAACTCGAGATTTCGTGGTCCGTGACCATTTGGAAATGTGATAATTGCGAGCAGCCAGCGGCTGCATAGCAAGCTGTCAGGCTTTGTAGGTGCACTTGGAAAAATTAGAGGATATATTTGAAGTATAAGCTTAACATTAACACAGTTCTAAGCAATATACAAAAATTAATGTAGTTTATTTATTAATTTTTGTATTCTTGTTATTATTAGAAAATCTATTTCTCAGCGAAATGTATTTCCTGGAAATATGCTTTCAAGTGTGAGGCTCTATTCCATGATTTTTCTGTACTTATTTATTTTCTGCTTATCAAGTGATGAAGAATTTATTAAAATATTTAATTAATAAAAAGAGCTTCCGCCTAAAAGAATGCTAATTATTTCTTTCATAGAAAAATCTACAAAACATAAAACCCTCTATTTTTAACCAACTTATTTAAATAATATTTTCTCTTCCGGTGATTGCTTACTCATAGGGATCAATAATATCCACTCAATAGCTATAAAGCACATTATTCCCCGATATTGTCTGCAGTCCCGGTTTTTCGAGTGCCTCGGGAAGGAGCTGTAATGAGGCCCGAGGTGACTTGGTTTGGGGTTCGCTGGGTTCTCTATATGTACTACTGCTTCTGTGCGAGTATTTCCAGCTTTTTCTGACACAAAAGTGCAGCTGGGCTTGGCTGCAGTTCCTGCGAGTTCTTTTTCGGGGCTGGGCCTCCTCCTCCTCCGACTTATCTGCGGCAGCTACTGTTGCACATTTCGCATTTAATGTGACAATGTCACTTTGTTTGTGTGCCCCGGACTGTATCGGACTGTTAATTTCCAAAGCTCCGGCAAGTTCACACTCTTAATTGGATTTGAAAGTGCAGCAGCAGGCGTAGCTGACACCTTTCTTCGTTGCGCCTCCTGCTCTCACCTGACAGCTGATTAGGCCCGGCCCGGTCTGGGCTCCTGCGAACGGGGTTAACCCCATAAAGGCGGCCACAGAGTGTGACGCGCTTCTCTCGATCCGCTAATGAGCTGGCCACGTTGGCAGATAATCCATGGGAACCGAGATCGGGAGCTGATCCAGCATGATGCTGACGAAATCGTTGTGGGTCACAGGTGACACAATCTTGGATCTAACTTTTATCTACTTTTTTTTTTTGAGGGCTTTAAGTGTTATAACAAATAATTATCCTTTGGCTGAAAAACGTCAATGATTTTTTTGAAGAACTCTAAAGCATTTTTTAATAAGCCGCGAATTTCAAATGAAAAAGCACTGTGTTTAAAATCAGTCAAAGTGGAAAAAATTATTCAAAGTGGCAACGATTCCCAGTTAGAAAAATTGTTTAACAAAACCACAAAACACCAAAAAGCTGCAACCACAAAATGCCGCTAAATATCTAATGGATTCGCTGTGATTGCTATTTAACGGCATTTAATTTGACAGCTGATGGAGAGGCTGCTCTATAAATGAGAAAAATACAAAAATAATGATGGACAGAGAGCTGAAAAGGCCCTAAGATGAGTGACGGCATGAATATCCCTTTCTTGTGGAAATATAAGCCAAGCCGGGACCTTTTCTCCTTCACACAAATATTTATATACTTCACCCTACATATGCATTTGTATAAAAAAAAAATGAAAAATCCGCACAAGCACTGGGTCAACATTGTGGCTGCACTTTGAAAGCTCTGCAGGGAAAAGCAAACAAAGAACCTCTCTGAACTGAAAATCGAAGCAAATAAAATACAAAAGTGAAAAGATAAATCCTTTGGCAGGATGGAAAAACAAATCGAATGAATGAACACAATGGGGCAAACTAGCAACATCAGTTTACACTGGATTCGATTTCGATTTGGATTTGGATTTGCAACAGCCGCGAACGCTTTTCTCATTGTTCAAACAAAGAGTGCAGAGTGCAGGCTGCCATGGCAGTTGGCAGGAAAAACAATTGAAAAAGCCGCAAACTCGCACAACAATAAAATTAGCTACAAAATCTAATCAAAGGACCCCGAGGCGCCAACAAAGCAGGACAGCATGTAATTACACAAGGAAAACTCAGCTCGGTAACAACAAAACACGATGCGAAACAAAACGAAACCAATTGAGCCCCAACTGCAGCGAAAATCGAAATTGAAAATTAATTTCAAATTAATTTCGAATTCACACAAAAGCGATAAATTTCGCACAACATTCGTGACACACACACACAGGGCTGGAGGGTTAAATTGAAAAGGGGAGAAGCACGGGGGTTTCCCGGGTGTCCGACCTGTAAATGTCGAAACTGCTTTTATAGTCAATTAAGCACAGACAAGACAGGAAAACAGCTGGAGAGCTAAAGAGAACCTGGAGATACATATATTAACAATTAAATGCTCTACTTTAAGAAGTATTAATTAAATAAATTATATTTATCAGAAATATGCTAAAAGTCCTACGAAATTATAGATATGTATATTAAATTCCTTGAAAAAAAATCCTTGACTGGAAACTATTTGAGTAAAGTTATCTATTCTATATATAAATAATAAACTAAAGGGTAAATCAGGTCTACTAAGTTATGTAGGAAGTGTTTCATTATTTACAAATATAATTGTAATTGTTTAGAAACAAAATGGCTTAGAATCAAGCCTAGAAAAATTATTAAAAGTCTTATTAAAGTATTATTTTGAAAGGGGTTAAAAGTATCTATAGATATTTTTTTACATCCCACTGCCCATATCCAAATTCATTGCATAATTGTCTAAAATATTAATAAACTCTCCAATTTAGTAAAATAAAATCGTACAAAATATATACTTCCCCTGTGAACTTGCCATACGGAACTCCCACTTCCCTCTTAGCCAATTTCCAAACACAACGACAGACACATGGACAGATAGTGTCAGCACCATGTTGCATGAATGTTCATTAGCCCAAAAAGGAGGCAAAGTTCCAGGGGGGTTTAAGAGCCCAGTAGCAATTATTCCAGAGAACTGCAGCTGAGGTGCCCCCTGTCAGTGGGCCAGTCAGTCAGTCAGTCAAATTCTGAATCAGCCCCGAGCTCTGACTCAAAAATCAATCCCATTCCCTAGCGGCAGTTCGATTGAAAAGCGTGTCCGAGATTGGACCGACATCGATCGAATTGATGGAGCGAGTACCCCTTACATAGAGGGCTTATATTTTTTTAATTCGGGAAACCCAATTATTTACCATCACGATAAGGGCCTCGACCATATGGTCGTCATAAACGCAGACAAACCGCTAACAGATAAGGCCCAAACCCCATCGAACGCGGTCTTATCAATGCAGTTGTCTGCGGAATTACCGGTCCCAACCAATACCCATAATAATTATGGAACTCGTCGCGGCGTAAAAATATAATAATTTATTTTATGGCCACCAACGAGTGTCCACAGAAATCGTTCAAGGTAAAAATAATATAACGTAACGTAAACATAATAATGGCAAAAAAGGAGCTTTGCATATTTCTGTGCAGCTTTAATTGCGAATTTGCGCCGCCACATACAATAATGACATAGACCAGCCACGGGAAAAAAATACACAAATTTTTATACAAGCGAAGAGAAATTCGAAACACCGAAAATATATACATGGAAAAAAGCTTATTTGTTAAGAGTTTTTATCAGGCGGCAAGTAAAAACAAAACGAAAACCGATGAAGTTGTACAACGAGGCCTGTTTCAGAAACAACAAAAATGTTTGTGGATACAATGGGAATGTAAGTAGTTGATTTATCAGAAAATAGATATTACTAGAAAAATAATTACCGAATATGTTAAGATTGAAGAGGGTTTCTTTGATATTCAATTAAATTCTTGTCACTTTTATCTGCCATAATTAGCTCTACTTTGTAAATAATTTATCTTTTTATTTTAAATATTTTTTAAGGTATAGTATATTTTAAAAACAAACCAATATAATAGCAAATATCTTTACTTATGCCATATAATTCAATCTAAGACTTTGAGAATTTCCTTTGCTTGCTCAAAATATATTTTCTCTCCTCAAATATTGCATCCTTAATAGTTTTTATCACCAGAGCTCGCCTTCTCCACTGTCGTCTGCAATATGCAAATGGCATGCGGCTTGTCCTGGCAAATTTCATTATTATTTCACACCCAGAACGAACGGGTGGAGATCTGAACCCACAGAATCCCCGATCCAGAGTACCATTGCCGCCCAGCAAACGCATTTTGGTATGTAAATATTTTGGCGCGTGCTCGGAACCCAGGGAAACTATCAGCAGGGAGGGGAATGGCCGGGGGAAACTGATGCCAATATTTGCCCCCTTTTTTTTGTTGTTTAATTAAAACATTTCCCCAATATTTTATACATGCTGCATCTGGTCAAGCAATCTTTTCCAATGCCTTTCTACGGCCAGCTTTTTCCAAATAAATTAAATGCAAATTTTTCGATTTTATAGGTAAGAGCCTCAAATCCAATCCCCATAAAATATTTAATCCAAACTATTATGCCAGGAGGATTTGGTCAACGCTATAGTTGAATATGGATCTTTATTAACTTTCGGAGATTATAATTATATGTGAGCTTGTGTTAAATTAATTACATAACCAACTATAATTCTTGATTTTAATAATAATTTAATGAAGTGCGAAAACCAATAACTAACACTAATATTAAATCAATAAAATACTTATATTAATCCCCCTCTAATAAACATTCTGATATATTTTAAATTGATCAATTAAATACCCAAGATAACCCAAGATAACTAATGGCAAACCCTTCACTTCCTACGTTCTCCATCACAATTAACTTTTTAATCTAATTAAACACCATCAAGTAACAAATTGAAAGATAAATTCAATTTACATAGCGTATAATCTCCACTATAAAAACACAAAATACCCGAAAAAAATAAAACCAACAATATTCCCACACACATGGTGGAAGGGTGCCATTAAAAGCCACCGTGCCGAAAATAAAAACCCAAAACCGACCAAACAAAACTTTGGCCATAAAGTCCATTAGTGGCCGTTTTGCATACGCAATGGGCCCAAAAGTAGGCGAGGCCGTGGGCGAGGGCGTGGGTGTGTGGGCGTGACCGGAGGCTAGAGGAAGCTAAAAATTGCGGTCAATGTGACAAGTTACCAGAGGGTCCCCGGACCAGAGTCGGAGCCGGAGCCGGGCTGTAAAACTCATTTGGTGGCTGATAATTGCGTGCGTCGTCGGTTTTGGGAGACTGTCAAAAAATCCAAAAGTAAACACGGGCGGGGAGATGCAGCAGGGATGGATGGATGGATTTGGCCCCGCCGGGTGAAAAGTCGTAAATCCCCACGACATGCAACTTGGTATTTTTTGGCCAACTGCAACTGGCCAAATTGCCGGCCATAAACTGTTTGCTAGAACTTTGTTTGGGGCAAATGGGGTATCGAGAGGATTAAGGGAATTTTTGAGATATTAGTTTGTATAATTTATACATAGTTAGACACTTATTAACTTTGAAAATATATTTAAAATTGTAAGGGAACTCCTGAACATTTAAATATAGATAAATACAATTAGTTTTAATTACCCCAATGATCAGGATTAAATAAATAAAATGTTATATATGTAGAAAACTTTCCTGAGAAAATTATTTTGAATTATAAATTATAAAAGAGTATATTTATTTCTCATAAATTCAAAAGGTAGTTTTAAAAAATGTTGTTATGAGAAAATAAAAATAAAAACAAAATAAGAAAATGGTATGTTAAATTACTGACTTTTTTCTACCAAAATATATTAAACTTTCAACGCTTAAATCACTCGAAAAAAAAAATAAAAACTCAAATAAATGACTTTTCACTCACCTGATTCGTGTTCTCTGCTGGGCGGCAACGTTGACACCTCCTCGACGGGACCAGCTTCCTTTGATCCATCGGCCACCAAGGGCACTGGCACCTCGTCACCCGCATCATCATCGCCATCATCCTCGTTCTCGTTTTCGTTATCGTTGTCGTCATCGTCGTCGTCGGTCTGCTGATTGCTGATGATGGGAATGCCGTTGATGACCTCGATGACACTTTGCACGGAGTCCATCGATGATGTGGCAGATACCAAAATTGGTGTCGTTATGGGCGTGGTGGTCACCGACGAGGATGACGACCCGCTGAGCAGGTCACTCGATGCCAGCTGCGAGTCCTGCTCCTGCTGCTGCTGCTGTTTCTGCCGCTTGCTTTCGTCGTCCGGCAGCTGATGGCTCTCGAATTGCAGGTCATCCGGCGGCATCTCCACCACGGGACTCGTTTCCGCGACCGGTGCCTGTGCCACATTTGGCAAATCCACGCTGGCCAGGTTGATAATTGGCTGCTCCACGCCTAGAATTATGCGCTCCAGCGGCTTTGGCGGCTGTGAGCTCTCCAGACTGCTGCGCCTCTGACTGGGCGTGGGCTTAGCTCCTCCGGATGCGGATGCCGACACATCGCTCCTCTTGCTGGGCACCGGCGGTGGCGCCGACTTGGGTTTGGTCAAATTAGCTGGCATTTTGGGTTTGTTTGAGGGCACCGGCGGCTTAGGTTTCGGTTTCGGCACGGGCTTAATCTTCTGCTGCTTTTCCGGCTGTATGATGTGTTTGTGGAGCACATAGCCCAGGTCGTCTTCAAGGGGCGGCGAGATGACCTCTACTTGTGTGGTGGACACGGGGGTTTCCTTCTCTGTGGAAACTGTGACTACTTCTTTGGATACCTTGACTTCTTCGGTGGACACCTTGTGACTTGTCGTTGTCCCAGTGACCTGGAAAGCCTCCTTGATCACCTTTACTTCCTTGTGGACCACCTTGGCCTCTTGGTGCGAGACTTTCGTGACACCATTCTCCAAGGCTTCACTGAGTTCCTGATTGGAGGTTTTTACCTCCTCCTTGACTTCCTGATGGGACACCTCTTTAGTTTCTTTCTTTTCTAATTTGATTTCTTCTGTGACTTCTGGCTGTGGCTCTTTGATCATCTCCTGAACTACCTCTTCCTTGACTTGCTCTTCTAAAAGCTTAGCAGTTTCCTGAACTGGAGAATCCTTTTGTTCCTCCTGTGGCTTATCCTTTTTCTCCACCTGCTCAAAGGCGCTAAGGTCGAAGCCCTGATCATCGTCATTCATCTCCGATCTGTAGAGCTTCTCCGCCTCCTTTTTCACCTTCTGGTAGCTCTCAATCAGCTTCTGGGCCTCCTGCTCGAGGCGACGCTCCTCGTCGGTTTTCTTCAGCAACTTGGCACCCTTCTTGCCGGCCACATCCTTGCTCTGCTCCAGCTTCCTGGTGACCTGCTTCTCACCATCGGTGGTCACAGTCAGCGTCTCGCTCAGCTCCCTTTCAAAGGTGGGTTGCTGGTCGCCTTCCTCATCTAGAACCAGCTCCTGGGGCGTACCATCCCCATTTATGATCTGTTGGGCCTCCAGGTAGGACTCCTTCTCGCTGCTCTCACACTCCGTGTACGTGGAGAGGCCCTGGCTCTGGCTCAGCTGCTTGCCCCGCTCGGATAGGGTCAGGGTACCGCGCTCGATACTCTGGTTATCCTGCGGACACTCCAGCCGCTCCCTCAGACTCGACTCCTGGGTGATCGTGGCGGTCAACGGCTGCTCCTGCATCTCCTGCTCGTCGCCAAGGTCGAGCAGGTTGTCGTTGCTGCTGATCTTCTTGAACCGGGCACTGCTCGACTTCGAGTTGGCACTGGTCACCAGCTGCTCCTCGCCGGTGAGGGCATCCCGTGTCCTCAGTTCGCTGAGGGTCTTCTGTTCGCTGAGCACACGTCGCTCCTCGTGTACGGTGGTGATGGGCTCCCCATAATCCTCCCTCTCCTCGTACGGCTGCAGCTTGAAGGCTATGTCGGGTATGAGGTTTGTGGAGCTGCTGGAGGAGCTGGAGGAGCTGCTGGATGAGCTAGTCTTGGTGGTGGTCACCCGGGTGGTGGTGGTGGAGGAGGAGGAGGAGGAGCTTCGCTGGCTCCTCACTGTGCTGGTGGAGCTGCTCTCCTGGCTCGCCTGGCTCTCCACTCTCGCCTGCCTTGCGTCACGCTCCGCAATCTTATCGTCGGTCAGCTGGGTCACCTCGCCAGCATTAACCTCCATTTTGGGCACCTTCTTGGACTGCTCCTCTGCCTTGACAAGACTTCTGGAAAACGAAGGGAAAAGTGAAACCTGAGTAATTACAATTACGACTTTGCTTATCGGCTGGCGATATGCTAATTGATTTGCCGCCCTCACACCTGCGCTAAGCTCAACGTCAGGGGAGACAGGTAACAGGTTCGATCGGTGGCCGAACCTTCGCCGAACGTTACCAAAATCACACTGATGATGGCCCCCTCTAGTTTTCCTTTTTTGCCATTATATTCCCCCTTATCGCCCGGCTAGTTATCGCTGTGTTGGTAAACACACCGGCATTTCGCCTTATCAGCCTTTTGTTTTTGATTTTTTGTTTCGTTTTTTGATTTTATTGGGGGGGAGGGTTACCCCTTGCCTTGCTCACTCACCCTGTCGATTGTTTTCGGCGTTTGCTTTGTGCATTGAGTTTTTGCAAAGCATTTTTTGTGTGCAAAAAGTTGCTAATAACTCACCCATATTGTCTAGTTTTTGGTTAGGTAATCCAGCTGTATTAATGGACTTGGTCACTGCTGAAGACTGATATATACAGTAGGTCAGAGAGTGAACTAGTAAATACTCTTTAAGATTACTAATTTCCTTAAGGTACAGGACTTTACACATTATTGTGTAATTGTAAGATTTAACTTTAGCCGTCTCGCAAAATAACAGCTGATTTCCGATAGCCAAGCTTTGAGTGGTCTCGATAATCAAAACAAACGCTTTACAGCTATGATCGATAACTAACAGACTTGTTAACAGCAATATGTTATTCGATTACGTTCAGATAAGTTTAAGGAAAGCTACGTACTCAGACACGCGAAAAGTGTTCCTAAGCATTGAGTCAAAACGAGAGGCCAATAGTCACCATCTCGCTCTATCGTACTGCTTAGGAACACTTTTCGAGTGTCTGAGTACATAGCTGAAGGCAGAAAAAAGATTTGCTTTACGATAAGTTTAACTGGTAATTATCTTTTTTGACAGATAGCTATCAGGCACTTTGACAGTGACATCATTACATCTCTTAACTTACTCAGACTTTTTAAAAGCAGGTAACACCTTGATAAGTAACCTATTACTATGCGTAATCGCTGTATTTTTGGCTGATTAGCAAATAATATTTGGCAAATATCTAAGTCACACACAAAAAATGACTGATTAGAACGACTAGAAGGCTGCTGATATTAAATATCAAATATTATATTCCTCTAAATATTATATTTCAACATTTTAATTTACAGCGCCCGCTGATCCCCAAATTAATTATATTTTATTTTATACCAGATTTAATATGTTAAAATAAAATAAAAAAATTAAATCTAATATTTACAAAAAAATCTAACAAACCCTTTAAACAATTCAAATATCCCCTTGGAAAGTTACCCAAGTGTCTTATATACGAGTACACCCCATTATCTTATCCCCGGACTGACCCATTACAGAGCTAATCAAAAGCCAATTACTCACCCATTTGTCAGGGATTGCGGTTCCAGAGAGGAGAACTCCTCCTCCACCTCGCCGATGGTGGGCAGCATGTTGGAGTGCCAGAACATGTTGAAGTACGCCTCAGAGGGTCCTGGGCCATTGATCAGCTCCGGAGGTCCCAGCTTCTCACCATCCTCGCACACATACTCCCTGTTGGCCGCGTCCACGTCGTCCTCCTCGTCCTCGTCCTCGCCGCTGCTGGAGCTCGAGTAGCAAGTGGTGGTCTGGTTGTCGTCCGCGATCTTCATGCACTTGCCAACCACCAGAGGCGGCGGGGATTCCCGCGAGAGATCAGCGGCCTCGGCGGCGGCGGCGGCCAGGAGAGCCGTGATACTGTTGTGGGTCTTGAGTGAGTCGCTGTCCTTGTCCTTGTCCTTATCCTGGTGCACCAGATCGAAGAGACTGGGCAACTTATCCTCGTCCTGGGCCTTGTTCTCGTACGTCTGGATCTTAAAGCGAATCTCGCGGTTACTCGTTGGGGATGGAGTGCCCACGGGAGTGGACCTGGGCGTGGGAGGACTCTGGCGGAAGGTCTGCATGCTCAGCTTGGGCTGCTGCTGGGGCGGAGTGGTGGGTAGTGCCTGCAGCTTGGGGATCTGGGTCTTTTGCAGCGACTGAACCCGCTCTGGGGGCTTGGGCTTCGGTCCCTTGGGGGACCTTCCGCTGTTCCCGCTGCTGTTGCTGCCATTGGAACTGATGCTCTCCAGGGAGTTCGAGCTCTTGGCGCTGCCGTTGAGCAGGACGGGAATGAAGGTGCGCTCCGGGGCCTCGGCGGAATTGGCTCTCTGCAGCGGAGGCCTGGGACTCGCCTCCTTGGACTTGCTTCGGTAAAGGTTGAGTTTGAGATCCGTCTCGGACTTCTGCTTCTGCAGGAGCCGCGGGATGCTCGAGTTGGGCGACGACGAGGTGCCATTTAGAGGCGGCGACGCTGGCTTGGAAACCTTGTGGCTTGTGGGAGTTGTGACTATGGGTATGCGTGACTTGACCACCGGGGACTCCTTCTTTGGGGGCTGCAGATGCAGCTTGATCTCGCCCTCTGTCTTGGCCCGCGAGAAGTTGGCCTTGGGTATTTTGGTGGCACTGGGAGGCGAGTCCTTGGCCTCATTCGTGGGTGTCCTCGGGGATTCCAGCTTCTCGTTGGTGGGAGTCTTGGGCTCCTCAACGGGCGGAGGCACTCGTGGTGGAGCCACCTCAATAGGCAGTTTGCTGGGCGTGGGAATCTTCCGTGGCGTGGGTATGATGGATCGCTTCTTCGGCTCCACGGTGGCCACCACCTGGACTCTGGGTTTTGGCGTGGGCGTGGTCTCCGGACTCCGGAGCACCACATTCTCGTAGACATTCACCTTCTCCGTCTTGAACTCGACGTTCTCGTAGTTGTTGCCGGGAATCAGCAGCTTGGGTTGTCCCTTTGGCTGCTCCAGGGGCAGGAACTCCTGCTCCAGGAGGGTGAAGGGCTGCAGGACCTTGGCCAGCTCGTGGCCATTGAGGCTGCTGTCCGAGGAGTAGTTGGAGCTCATGGAGAACTTGTCAATGACTGTGGATATGGTGCTGGCCGTGTCGTCCGACTCGGAGCCGGCCTTGATGGATTCGGTGAGCAGATTTATGTAGTACTCCGCATCCGGGGGCGGCGTCAGTGGCTTCTCAATGGCCAGCACCTGCGCCTGGTTCTCCTTGGAGTTCTGTCGCCTCACCAGCTTCCTCGGCGGCACCGGAGGCGGTGGCGGTGGCTGGGCGTTGAGTGTGATCGATAGCTGCTCCAGCTGCTGCTGGGTCTCCTCCTCGCTGGGCGGCTTCTGGCCGTGACCATTGCGCACCACCAGCTGGATGGCCACGTTGTCCTTGAGTCCGCGGACGCAGTCGATGCGGGTCATCTCCCTGACATCCCGACCATCGATCCGCACGATTTCGTCGCCCTCGCGGAGGTTGCCCCAGCTGGTGGCCACTTTGGAGGCGGGACTGTCGGCGGCGCAAGACTGGATGTACAGCTTCTGGACGAGCTCTGTGCTCCGAGTGCCGCCCTGGAACTTCAGTCCGAAGCCCAGGCGCTCGCCCGGCAGCCGGAACACTGTCACATCCTCGATCTGTTCCTCCTTTATCTGGATGGAGGCGCTATCGCCCGCCTGCTGCTCCTCCTCCTCCTGGCGACGCTGCTGCAGCAGCTCCATCTCGTTGATGGTCAGCACTGTGATGAATGAGGAGTCCTCCGCCACGGAGCTCTGCCGCTTGACTAGCTTCTTCAGGCGATCCTTCGTGGACAATGTGGGATCGTCCTCCACCTCCACAACCGTTATGTAGTCATCGGCCAGGGTGGCAGTCGTTGCTGTCGCTGTGCCGTTGGCCTGTGTTGCTGAGGCCATTTTTCAGGTTTTAACTGAGAATCTGCAAAGGATAAATACGGTAAATATTTATATCAAGTCCATGAAAATATCAATTAAATAATGCCATAAATTAATTATAAGTAAAACTCCTAAAAGTGGCTTAAATTGGTAAAATATTTTTGTATATATTTTTTTTTTTTATGAAGGCCCAACATCTTAAGAAATTTGACATCGATCGGAGTAAAAATAAGAAGGTAATGAGTAATTTAACGGTGGTCATTCTATGTTCGATATATGGGCAGCCAAAACTTTAAAGCGCTCTCCAGAAAAGTGCCATTTTCAAAGCCGGCGAACACGATTACTTAAAATCTTTTTGCAACTAATTCTCCAAGTATCACCGTCGGCGTTTTTTAAATTTTATTTTTAAATATATTTTTTATTTAACAATTAAATTTTTTTTTTTAGTCAAGAATTAAATCTTGATTATAAACTTTCATGAAAAATCAAAAAAAAAAAAATTTAAAAACAGGAAAAAACTCCACAGTGATACTTCCGGTCAATTATTCTTTAACTAATGCATATTTTGGTTTTCATATCGGACGATTCTGTGGAGCGTTAGGATGTACACCGAAAATCACCTTTTTTTTGAGGGACCACGGGAGATCCCCTATAACTTATATACCTGCCAATATTTTTCAATTAAACATTTTTAGAAAAATTGTCTAAATGTTACGTTATTATATTTCATTTAAATAAATAAACTAGATCAAGCGCCTTTGCCACAAAAAGTGCCCCGTTTTGCACCGAATTAAACTGGTAAAATAATTGAAGAATTGATTACTCGATGGTTGGGGGTCTGGATAAGGTGGTTGTCTTAACTGCAGGCTTAAGCCAAAATCATTGTTGAAAGTGTTGGTGTAAGTAAGGTTTCAAACCAATGTAGATCAGTCCCATGTAAGATACATGTAGAAAATTCAGGTTTCGCAGTCATGCGATAGATGTCGCTAGCGTTACATTTTGTAAGGATCGTGCCGCTAGGTGTCGCTTTATTACTCAACAAATCTGTGGACGGCAGTCTACGTAGTGACGATGAGCGCCTTGATCGAAAGGTATTATAAACCTCTTCGAAGAAAATAGAAAGCTACAAAAACGTGCTATATGTTGTTAGAACTTCTAACTTAGAAGGGTATTTTGAAATGCCAATAGCTTTGCATTGACATAATTTATCTAAATATAATACTATATTTAAGAATTTATAATTAAAATTTTTTTTTTTTTAAGTTTTTGAAATTATTCCAAAATGGCTCCAACGATTTCGATAGTTACTCAAGGATATATAGCCTTGAGATTGCTTTTTAAAAGCTTTTAAAAACTTATCCTCGAAACTAAAACGTGTCTGTCGAATTTTAAACTAGTTGAATTATTTGTAATTAATTTTTGTTAACATTACTATTTATCGGCACAAAATTTTGATATCAGAAACTTTTGGAGTTGAAGATGCCATCGTCACTTTTATCCCACCTCGTTAAGAGATGTTTTTGTTTGATTAATAATTTACATTATATTAAAAAATTATCTAAAATATAATACATTTTAGGACTCAAAGTCAAAGTTTACTTGTAGTAACTATAATTTTGTTAATAGATAGTAAAGAAAATAAATGTATATTTGTCTTTGAGAAAAATATTCATTCAAAGTGATTTTTCCAGCAGTTAAAATAAAATAAAACATTTATTTTTATAATCATTATATTTTGATTTAATTACCAAACTCTAAATAAATATAAATCTTATTAAATTGCCTTAAGACTCTTTTGAAAAAGTATTTAAAAATGTTCCCCAAAAACTTTAATCTAAACTTTAAGGTGCAATCAAAACTCGTCGCCATATTTCTTCCTGCTTCCTGCCTTTTGCACTCTCTCCTTTGCTCGCTCATCTAACTAATGGCTGGCGGAATCGTGCTTTTCTTTTTCGTTTTTCGTTCAGCTCTCTTTCCTTAGCTGCCATGTTCCACTGTCAACATAGTTGCAGAAAAATTTTTATTTATGCACTTTGTAGCGCCAAAATTCTCCGGCGGCACCTGTCAGTCAACACTTGGGGATAGCACACAAACAGTTAGAGAGAGCCCGGGCCCAGCGGGGCCAAGACAGGGGAAGCAAACAAAGCACCAGAATCCGGGCTGGATCGGGGGCAGGAGCAGCGGGTTCTGGATGGACAGCGGCGGCTGACTGGCAGTCGCTGGACGATGGACAGGCTCACGGAGAAAAACAAGGGAAAACCGGAAAAATAAAAGGATTCAGGATGCAACAAATTCTGATAAAATATTATCTTCCTGCTAACCTTAGCATATTTATTGTTTAAAGGTTAGAGTTTATCTAAACATATTGATCCTTGATATGTAATATTAATAAAATTATTCTCAGCTGATAAAAAACTCAGGTCCTCAGATGCATTTATTACTAAAAAGATTACCAACTAATAATCTAGAAAAATATATTTCTTAGAAAGAAAATATATTTCTCAGTGCCGTAGCAAACAAAATGACCAAATGGGGCCCTGAGAAAAGCGTAAAAATGGGCGCTGGGAAAGATCGGGAACGGAGGAACTGGAGTCGGATGCAATGAAATGGGCTGAAGTGGGAGATGGGGGCTGGGACATGGCAGACGAGTGCCAGTCAAAGTCGCTGCTGACTGACACAGTTTGCCATTTTCGAGGAGGAAGCTGTTTGACCAGTGAACGGGCGAGCTGGGCGAAAAAAGATCCACAACCGGGGACATAAAGGGACCCGGACCCAAGCCGAGCCAGCCGGGCAATTGGTAAGTGCTCGCTGTCTAATTGAAGTCAAGTGCGTTACTTTGGGCTACTTTCATCCAACGGCCAAGATACCTAATCCAATTCGCCTCGCCTCGCGCGAAAAGCGCGAAACTCTGACCAACTTTGACATTATGCTGCACAAATTGTGTGCAATTTTCGGTGGAAAGGGGCTGAAATATCTCACACAGCTCACGGCTGAGAAGAAAAAACTGGCCCAATGAGGGCCTGCCAGCCAGGCAGCCAGCCCAAACTGTCTGCCACATTGTCTAAAGGTAACAATTTATATAATGAAACTGATTTCAAATTTGTGATGTTCCAGGCCAGGCCTGGGACCAACTCGACTCGCTTGCCAATCGCAATCCCGGTCCAGTTCTCGTTCCTGCTCCCGTCATTGGTAATTACGGGGCACACACACACAGCGGCCAAAACAACAGTTATAGCAACATAAAAAAGTTAAGCAAAAAAAAAGGAATAAAATACACGATAAGTAAGGAGGGTCGCTGAGAAAAGTCCGAAAAAAAATAAAGGCGACATAAGTGGAAAGCCTTAAATTTCTGCTATGGAAGTTGCAATGCCCTGAGGGATATTCTGGTAAGGATTTTCCATTTTAATTCCCAAGCGAAAATTATGAAGAAGGTTACGCAATAAAAATAATTGTACTGATACATAATTAATCAATTAACTGATCTAGGTTACCTATATTTAAATTCTTCTTAAGGGAAAGCATATTTTACTTTTTGATTTTAAAAATATATGTTCTTTAAAAAACCTTTTTTTAATGGAAGCATGAACAAGAAAACTCAATTTTTGTCATTTTTTTAATATAATAAATAATAATTACCTTTGACTGCTTCTAGTCTACATATAAAAATCGCTTAAATACTACATAAATCTCATTTTATTTATTTTAATCAAAATTGTTTCCAAAATTAAGCTGCAAAAGGTTACACCTTAAATAGAACAAAAAAAAAACGAAAAAAAATAATTCATTGCATACTTTTAAATCCCTTTTCAGTTGATTTCAAGCCCTTGGAAATTTACAATAAATATTTCATGGCATACTTTTAGACACCTTTTCAATTAAAATCAAATCCTGTGAATTTCCAACATTCCTTTGCCATTCCCCTAAGCCACCCGAAAAAGGGTATTAAACGCCACAATAACAACAACAACGGTAGCGGTAAAAAATACAGTAAATTGAAACAAGTTTAAGAACCGAACCGACCAGTGTCGTGGTTATTGGTCACCTGTCCGTGCTCCGCCAAGGCAGCGCATACTTTTCGATTACTCTCCCCCGAAAAATGTAAGAAGGGGGGCGCCGCAGGAGCCTCTGCCATCGAGCCGTGATTCGGCAACTTTCTTGCAGCGCCCGGAGGCACCGCAACTGGTGGAAACTGCACAAACCCGTCGCTAAATCATCTGTTCGGAGCGAACGAAAGACCCAGGCCCAGGCCCAAGTCCAACATAAAACCCACCTGACAGCCTGACTTTGTGTGGGAGTCGGCGACGGAGTCGGAGTCTGTGCTGCAGGATTTTTGCGGTGGCTTTGAAAATTGTTTGGAATTTTTTCCTACAACACGTTGATTCCTTCTTTTTGTTTGATAAAAAGAAAGTTGACATAAATTGTTGCGTACTTCTTTTTTTCGTTGTTATTTTTTGCACATTTGAGGTAGCGAAAAAAAGAGTTTGCGGTTTTTGTTTGGTCGTGCACACAGGAAGGAAATAAGCGAGGCTGAATCGAGTTTTTGGCAAGTTTGGTGTGGGATCTTTTTTTGGGTTTTCTTTTCGTTTCATTGCTTTTTGGCGTTGCATTTTGAAAGTTCATGGAACAAGTTAATCGCCTCCGTCTCTGACTTGATTTTATGGTTACCACGGATGCGGTTAGTTTAGAGTGACAAGGGAGTGATAAGTGGGTTGGGAATTGATTGAGGTTGATTTTATTTCTCTCTGTGTTATGTAATAATGAAGGTGTTTGTTCGGGTTTGGTTTAGTAACTAATTGAGCTAGTTTCCAGGGCTAATTTATTTCTAAGCAATGTAATGTGTGAGATAAGCAAAAAAAAAAAGATTAAAGAAATTTAATTAAAATGGCAAATAGCATACTAAGAAATATACATTACAACGTTTTTATTTACATTTTTTATAATATTTAATTTTGTAAAGAAACTGTTACAAGCTCCACTTTCCAGCAACCAAAGCAAAGCCCCGCTGAGCGCTTAAAGCCTTCTTTAATTCAATTTCCTGATTAAAACTCACATAATAATGATAATTAATAGTCTAATTTGAAATCTCTTATCTTGGCGCCCCACGACGAGCAATTGTTTCAATATTTTGCTACTTTCCCTGGCGTGTTCCCATATTAGGCATAATAACCTTTAACTTGAAGGCACTTCCCATTTCCCCCTCATTTCGATTTCATTAGCAAATTCGCCGCTGCTCTGTGTGTGTGTGTTTGAAAAATATGCTTTAAATGCGTTTAATTAAAAACATTTATGCAAATTGCCGGAGCACTGGCTAATTATAATAACAGCAACAGCAACAACAACAAAAGCAAGTGCGCCGCCTGAACAATGCAACCCCTCTCTGGGGGGAACCCCCAGCTCTTAGCAAAGTTTCACACCATTTGCTATGCGACTGACCGCAGTTTTTCCCGCCCCTCGGCTATGGTTTTTCCCCCCCTAGAGACCCCTGCCTTCGTTGGCTACTCTTTCTTGCTCATTATCTTTGCTGGGGCAAATTATGGGAAACTAGCGCAACAGTGTTTTTTTTTCCTTTTTCCCCTTGGAAAAAAGTCAATTCTTATGCTAATTTCTTTCGCTGCGGAACTTCCTTTGTCCCCCTTACTTCGACTGCATTTTAATTGCACTTTTTCCTGCCGCTCTGCACAGTAACTAATAACTGGCAATTTATTAAAATGTTTTGCGGTTTGCCAAGCAAAGTGCCGCATTGATGAGGCCCGGGCTCTGGCTGTTGTCCGTGCCTGCCACATTTTTGGACATTTGTTATTACTCCTTATCATGGAAAAATTCAAACACCAAGAAAAGTAATAAAAAAAGCAGAAGTAACACCAGGAAAATAAGCCTAGAAATGGTTTTTGCTATGCGAGCCAAATGCCTTCAGCGAGGCGTGAAAATTTCTCTACCCAACTCGCTGGCGATTTATGTGAGAATNATCTCCATCTTGTTGAAAAGTGAATTTTTCCTCATGAAAGCCAAAATTTTAAAAAAAATATTGAAAATGGGCTTAGAAAATATTTAAAATAGTCTTCCCTCTTTATAATTTAATCAAAAGTTCAACGGAGAACTCGGTACCATTGGGTAGAACTGAAAATGCCGCAATTGGGG
>VNJO01005274.1:0-41033 GCA_008042535.1 Drosophila tani | reverse complement strand
CCGTAGGTTAAAGTTATGGTCTCTGAACCATTTACAGGGAGGCGATGAAGGGCGTCAGGTCGGGGAACTTGAAGAGGTTCTGGTTACGGGACCGGGCCACGCGGGGCTGGGCCTGGACCTGGCGCTGCTGGGGATTGAAGCCGCTGGCCTGCTGGCCGGTCAAGTAGATGCCGCACTGCGAGTTGCAGACCTCGTCGCGCAGGACGACGTCGCCTTGGGTCACTGGCGGATCAGCTGGCCGCAGTCGGTGATGCGCAGCGAGGCGCACTGAGCCTGGGTTGAGATAGTTATTATTAGAGAATATTTTATTCAAGATATATCCCTGGGTAACTTACCCCATCGGCAGAGTACACACAGCTGGTGCAGGGTGACGGGAAGGTGGAGTCTCCCACGCGGACGTTGCGGTTGCCAATCTGGCAGCCCTGGACATTCTCGCGCCAGGCGTTCAGGTCAATCTGCGGCATGGAGGCACAGGGCACTCGAGGGTTCCTTTAAAAATAAAATAAACAAGTTCAATAAATATTTAATTATACTTTTTAATGGTTAAAAAATGCCGATTACTCACAGGAAGTTGCTGGGCAAATCGAAGGCCGCACGCTGCATATCTCCGGTGATCTCCAGGTTCTCGCACACGATCTTGGCCAGGGTCACCTTGCGGATCTCAGCCAGCTAAGCCTCTGAGCAGCTGTCTGAACTGGATGCCGATGATGCAGGCCAGGGTGGGGCCCACCAGGCCGCCCTGCAGCGGAAACTCGGTCATGGCGCCGGGGAAAAGGCCGATGTTGTCGAAGTCGGAAGTCTGGAAGTCGAGTCCGACCTTCCGCGAGGCGTAGTGCGCCTCGTTGCAGATGATGTACAGCAGGCCCATGCAGTAGAAAACGATGACGAAGAGGCCCACCTCCTTGTAGGTGGCTCCGTGGTCGATGATCTCGCTGATGCTGCCGTACGTGGCCTACTTGGATACAGAATGTTTTGCAAATTTTTCAGAAGGCGACTTTGTTTAATATTAAATAGATTCAAAAAAGGCATTAAACAGGCAGGCTCCGGTTTTCACTTTCACAAGATTTTCTCGTTTTCGTTTTCGAAAAGGACAAATCTGTGCTCGGTTCTTAATTGCAAAAGGAAAAAAATAGTTGACTCGCTGGTCTATTGATGTTCATTTCACAGTTCGTTTTTAAGAAGCCTTAACTTTTAGGCTTGTAAATAGATAAAATAATATAATTTCACCCCAAAGTTGAACGTTTAGTTACTAACTAAGACGAATATATGTATATATATATATCTCTATGATGGCTTAGTCCTTCCTGTCCAAAAAATTACTACACTTAATCATTCAAAATTGAATAAAAAAAATTAATTTCTAAATATACAAAATTTGTGGTTTCGCAGCTGTTTTTTTTTTTTTTTTTTTAATCCCTTTACTCACCTCTGATCTAATGTGCCACCGACAAAAGCCTGACTACAGTGGCAACAGCTACCTTGGCCTGCACCTGAGCACCGAGTGCTTTCGCGCCCTGATCCTCGATTCCAACCTGAAGGTGACCCATTTTTCCCACGTGCGCTACGACTTGGACTTGCCGGAATTCGGCACCGAACATGGCACGGTGACCAACGCCGGTCCCATGGAGTTTCTCTCAAGCCCCGTGATGTGGGTGAAGGCGCTGGACATGCTGCTGAACAGCCTGGCCAGCCAGGGCGCGGACCTGCACTCTATAGTTTCGGTTGGGGGTTCTGCCCAGCAACACGGCTGCGTCTTCTGGTCGGAGATGGGCCTGCGACGGCTGTGCAACCTGAAGCCGTACCTCCGCCTGCACGAGCAGCTGACAGACAGCGCCTTCGAGGTGGAACGCTCGCCCACGTGGCGCGACACCTCCACCGACCAGGAGGTGTTCGAGATGGAGCAGGCGGTGGGCGGCCCTGCTGAGATGGCGGACATCACCGGCTCCCGGGCGTACGCCCGCTTTACGGGGCCCCAGATCAGGAAGGTGTTTAAACAGTGCCCGGAGCACTACGAGCGCTCGGCGAGGATCTCGCTGATCAGCAGCTTCGTCACCTCACTGCTCATAGGGGGCATGGGCTCCATAGGCTACACCGATGGCTCTGGGATGAACCTGCTCGACTTGCGCAAGAAGAAGTGGTCACAGAAGTGCTTGGATGCCTGTGCCCCCGACTTGGCCAGGCGCCTGGGCAAGCCAGTCCCCCCGGATCGGATCCAGGGTCGCATCGACGACTACTACGTGAAGCGCTGGAACTTCCGACCCGACTGCATGGTGCTGACCTCTACCGGAAGCAAGGGGTCGGAGTTTACAGGAGTGCTGGTGGAGGAGGACTTCATCATGATCTCCCTGGACGTCAGCGACGTTATTATGATGCCCCTCAGCAAGATCCCGCACCTGGATGAGGGCCACGTGTTGCGCCACCCCACAAGGCCGGGCGAGTTCTTTGGTATGCTCTGTTTCCGGAACGGAGTGCTGGCACGAGGCACCGTCTGCGACCAGGTCTCCAAGGGCAACTGGGAGCACTTCTACGCGATGCTGGACGCCACGCCGAAGGGCAACAACGGCAACGCGGCCGTGCACTTCTACGACCGCGAGATCCTGCCCATAGCCAAAGGCGTCCTGCGCTGGGACCCCTCCATGGACAACCGGTCGCAGGAGTGCATTCGGGGCCACCCCAGCTTCGAGACGCCGGAGATAGAGGTGCGAGCCCTGCTCGAGGGCCAGGTAGTGCACCATTGCGCCATTGCCCGCGAGATGGGCTTCGGCGTGGGGCCGAAAACCAAGGTCGTTGTGGTGGGTAGTGACGCCAAGCACCAGCCACTGCTGCAGATCGTGGCCGACGTCTTCAACACCCCCGTCTACACGAGAAGCGGGCCGGAGGTGTGCCTGCTGGGCAGCGCCTTCCGGGCGCGCTACGCCTTCTACGAGCACCGGGAGACGGCCTGCAACTGCCAGTCCTGCAAGATAGCCCGGGGCAGGCAGAAGAGGCTGAGCTTCGCCGAGTTCTTCCGCAACGTTCCCTCCGGCCTGAAGCTGGCCGCGAGGCCTGATCCCAACAGCGAGAAGATCTATGCCCCGCTGTTCGGACGCATCTCGCAGATGTGCCAGCTGCTGGCGGCCCAATCGGTCCAGTTCATTCATCTGGATCTGTAAGACTCTAGTGTGTGTTTATTGAGATGGCTTCCTTCTGTGGTTTCTGCCTCAGCAAAAGACAAAGTAACGTAAACGTGGCTAAACAGGGCGATGAAGTGGGTGTGGGTCTAGAAGTCGGCGTCCCAACCGGAGAGCTCGTCCGGCGGCTCGTTGGGATCGCAGGGGAAGCGGTCAAAGTACCGCACGTCCGTGGGATGGGCAATGGGCCGCACGAAGGGCGGGATCAGCAGCTGGCTGGTCAGGCCGTCCCAGTCGAAGCCCAGGAACCATCTGAGAGAGCGAGGAAAGGGTTTGGTTAACTCTGCAATCCTGTGATCTCAAGGGAGGCCACCACTCACTTGTGCTTCTTGATGTCCTGAATGCCGCCGGTCTGGTAGCCGAGGCGCTCCGAGGGCACGTCCCGGCAGAGGCGCTTGATGAGCTGCACGGCCCAGCGGGACATGTGCTTGGGGAAGGTGATCATGTCGATGCCCTTCAGGATGAGGTTGTACGTCTGCATGGGATCCGGGGCACTAAAGGGAGGACTGCAGGCAAGGATTATTAGTTGATTTACTCTCTGTGTCCCGTAAACACACTCACGTTCCGTTGAGCAGCTCGTGGATGAGGATGCCCAGGGCCCAGTAGTCGACAGCCCGATCGTGGCCCTTGTTCAGGATGATCTCGGGAGCCACGTACTCCGGGGTGCCGCAGAAGGTCCACGTCTTGGCGCTCGTCCCTATCTGCTTGGCGAAGCCGAAGTCTACGATCTTGACGTAGCCACGCTCGTCCAGCATCAGGTTCTCCGGCTTCAGGTCGCGGTAGATGATGCCGCGAGCGTGGAGGTACTCGAAGGCCTGCAGCACGCAGCCGATGATGAACTGGGCGGCGTTGTCCTCGAAGGAGCCCCGGTCGCGGAGCATCGTCCAGATCTCGCCGCCCATGCAGGCCTCGAGGAGCATGTAGACGTACTTCTCGTCCCGGAAGGTGCGGTACAGGCGGCAGATGAAGGGCGACTTCGAGCTGAGCATGATGTGGCGCTCGCTGAAGATGTGCTCCTCCTGCTTGGTGTCCACGATGTGCCGCTTCTTCAGGCACTTCAGGGCGAAGGTGTCGATCCGGTTCTGGTGGTGCGCCTTGACCAGCTCCACGCGCCCAAATCCGCCGATGCCCAGCGTGCTGACCACCTCGAGGTCGGTGAGCTTGAGGTCGGGAAACTCCTGCTGCTGCTGCAGCTGGGCATGGGGCTCCTCGCCGCCGCTGTGCTGCGCCTGCTTCATGGCCAGCATGCGGCTCTCGTCGCCGTAGTCCTTCTCCTTCAGCTCGCACAGGTCGCCGATTAGGCGCTTGAACGAGTCCCTGTCCAGGGTCAGGCACTCCACGCCCGGCGGCAGGGCGATGATGTTGGCCGTCCGCTTGTCCTCGTTGATCAGCGCCTGCTCGCCGAAGTAGTCTCCCCGGGCCAGGGTCCGCAGCTCTGTCTCCTCTGTGGACGAGGGCGTCAGCTTCTGGGTCACGCGGACGTTGCCCTGCGAGATCAGGAAGAAGCTGTCGCCGGCGGTGCCCTGCCGGATGATGTAGGTGCCGGCGGCATAGAACTCCAGCTCCAGGACATCGGCAATCTTCGCCAGCAGCTCCTCGCTGAGGTTCCTCAGCAGCGGCACTGACCGCAGGAAGTTCACGCTGTTCTCGATCCGCTGCAGGCCTGTGCACATCATGATCTGCTGGAAGACCCGCCGGTCGAGCACCCACACCCGCGCCGCCTCGCTCAGCACCCTTATGGACGCCGTCCTGGTGCAGTTGTAGAGGATGGCCAGCTCGCCGAAGGCCTTGCCCGGCCCCATCTTGTCCAGCACCTTGCCCTGCTGCATCACGGCGAACTCCCCGGCGGCGGAGACGTACAGGTGGGCGCCCACCTCGCCCTCGCGGATTACAAACTCACCGGCGGCAATGCTCTTCGAGTACATGGAGTCCACCAGCTCGCGCACCTGCGAGGCGTCGATGTTCTTCAGGAAGTCGTTGTCCATGATGGCATCCTTGATCTGTTGCTTGTCACTGGAGGATGGAAGGGTTTAGATCGCTCTAGGAAGCCCTGATCTCAGCATAAATAGAAACTCACCTGAAGTCCTTGTCGTACTTGGGAATGGGAATGCTGTAGGACTGCTGCATGGACTGCACGCAGCTCTCGGCGGAGACACCCTGCTTCTTGATGGCGGCGGGCATTGTTTTGGGTCGCAGCTCTGGCGATGTACTTGCCGTCGCTGCCGTGGCTGCCTCCGCAGGAGCAGAATCCGCAGCAGATGCGGTTGCAGTTAAGGATGAGGATGCGGAGCCTCTGGCCGCGGTGGGCAGCGGACCCAAAGAGAGCGCCTCCATGGCGTAGGCAGGACTCGAGGGCAGCACCATGCCGCAGGAGACGCAGACATGGGGATCCCGGCCCTGCTCCTGCTCCCCGCACTGCTCTGGCAGCGAGTAGAGCTTGGTCTTGGACTGCTGCCGGGTCACGTTCAGGTGGTTGGTGGTCTGCTGGAGCACGCTCTGCGGGAGAGGAGGAAGGAGGAAGTCAGAGATTGGCCCGCGTCGCCGAATCAATTCCCCGATTCCCAATTGCGAGGCAATCAATCGCTGGGTCGTGTCGCGTGACTCCCCAGACACCCCGCCTGGCGCGAGACCAACTCAATTAGACGAAGATGGTGACCCACTGCGGGCTGGCATTCACGTGCTTTCCCGATGACGAAGACGGGGAAGAAATACACCCAGAGACAAGAGGAGAAAGTGTGGGATGCTCTCGGAAAATAAACAAAATAATTAATAAAACCAATAAAGATGAATAAAAATCGCTCGTAGGCAAGCTTTAACACTTCTTAATTCCCAAATATTTATACTCCTTGGTATTTAGGCTGTAGACCCGTTTTATGCTCAGTGTAGGCCTTGCCCCGACTTCCTTATCGCAAATTCGCAAATAGAATGCCAAATTCCCCTGTTTTGTTTGGCGTTGACCCAAAAACGGCATAGATAAAGCCAAAACATATCCAAGACCGCTTTCGAGGCGACTCCCCAGCAAGTAGAGCCAGTCATAGCCCCAGTTCTAGCTCCACCTTCCGCGGCGGGTAAACAATGATAAGCCGAATGTCAGGGCGAGGTGTTACCACCTCTCGCCCCGTCTCCGGCATCCCAGAACTTGGCTTTGCTTGTTTTCCAAATTATTTGCATAGAAATTAGCATTTGAAAAAAAATCACTTCGTATTTCCTTTTTTTGTGCTCGCTCTGCTCTTCTTGGGATCTCTGGGATCTGTTTTCGAAATGCGCGCGTGCTGCCCGGGGTCGGAACTATCTATGTATCTCAGTCAGCCGGAGCAGGGCCAGGGGCAGAGGATGGGTATCAACTGCCCAGAGGTGGAGGTGATCCGGCAATTAGCGACGCACACTCGCACATTCGGGACTGAGTGTCGATGAGGTTTACATCTTCTGTAAAGCCAGCTCGCTCTTCAATCTGGGAAAATTTTTAAAACATAACAAAGATTACGAGATTTCTCGAGGTCTTTCGACGCCTCTCTGGGTCTCCAGATCTCTCTGATCTCTCACAGTCTTTAGATCTCCAAATATTCCTCTGCTAAAAATTATTCAAATCCATTTATCAGCTTCTTTTAGTAGCGAATCCATTTATTATGTTTTAACCCGTGCTTATATGACTTATATGATCGAGAAATCACTATCTTTGTGGTGGAAGTCTCAAGCTAGGAAACCGCAGCTTTATGACTTTACAACCCCCCAATTAATGGGATAATTGAAATTAAATGATTCTTCGGCTACCGAAACTGCGTGTAAAGTATCTCTCAGTCGCAAGACTCGGTCGCTGGCTCGCTCTCCGCTCACCGCTCTGTGCACGACGCCGCCGGTGCTACGAGATCTCGCCCAGAAGTGCTAATCACTTGGCTCAATAAATCCGTCTTACAATTTAAATACAAGCCGCTGAGCGGGAAGGGGAACGAGGGCGGTCCAAGTACGAATGCCTGGCCAGAGCAGGGCAGAGCAGAGCGTTAGATAGATACGGATATCTCGCAGATACCGCGGCAAGGGCACGGGTTAGCCCCGCTCCTGGGTGGGAATGGGTTGGGGTGGGGGTATGGCTACCTAGCTAGGGGTTCGGTGTATCTGATATCTGGGCAGCGTCTGCTGCCGCTGAGATAACGATAGCAGGGAGCGGCGGCGGACGGGGTGTCTGTGTTTGCAGATACTTTTGTATCTCTGCGATACACAAAGCGAATTCGAAATTAGTCCGAAAAATAGAGCCAGCGGTGGCTCCTCCTGCTTATCACCCAAGGGGTTCGGCAAACAACACAGCCCCTGCTGCCGGGCAAACAAGCGATGCAATAGACAGCGATGGATGGGCCACCTCAGGGTTTCCCCAACGGAATGGAATGGATGAATGGATGGATGGGGTAGCCTCACCTTGAGCTTGTGTATCTCCCGGTGCAGCTTGACCAGCTCGCTCTCCCGGGCGCGCACCATCTCCTTGAGCCCCAGCACATCCTTGGTCAGATTGCTGACGATCGCCTCCCGCTCCCTGTCCGTCATCATAGCCTTGGCCATGTCAATATGCTTCCTGTCCTTCCTCGGTTTAGGGATCTGTCGAGTGAGCTTTGTACCAGCTCGGGTTATATTCCATTCAGACGCGGTTCTCCGCTGCGACTCGCTGGCGGTGGGGTTGCGCGCGCGACTCGTTAGCGACTGGCGGCGGCGATCGACGCGGCCTATGCGGCGTATGCGTGATTTATCAGAGAGCAGGCAGCGGCAGCTACTCTGCCTAAGAGCGGGCATATCGGTGGCCAAAGAGAGCGATCCGCAGGGCGGAAGAGAGGGTGAGCTGGAGAGTGAGCTGGAGAAGCCCGCAAATTTAATTTGGCTTTACTGCGGCCGCTGCTGCTGCGGCTGCTGCTGCTGCCAGGCTGAAAGCGAAACCCAAAACAAAACCCAAGCCACAAAAGCCGGGCGTAATTTGATGATGACAGCTACGACGACATTCAGCTGGAAGCGGGGTTAGAAGGGGGTGAAGGCGGGAGCAGGAGGAGCTGCAAGCTGAGGGCAAGGGCAGCTGCACAGGCAAAGCATAAAAATGAAAATGAAAATGCGAAATGGCAGCCAGCAGATATGAAAACGAAAGCTAACTGAATCAGCGGACAGAGGCAAGAGGATATAATGGCCAGGATACGGGCAGCGTAAGTTAGGCGACGGAAGGGAGCAAGGCAGGAGCCCTGTCCGGGTTACAAGGTAGCCAGGGACAAGGCAGAAATGACCAACTACAGGTCAAAGTCTAAGTACTTTTATTTTCAAGTTTAACCTAAAGATTATTATTCTTTTAATAATAATTAATTAGTTAATAAAAATTGAACTATAAATATGCTTCAGCTTGTTTTAATTCTACTAGTCTTGTCTAAAATATGTAAAATATATAATTAAGTCCCTTAAGCCAAGTCTTTTCTTTATCAAATAAAATAAGTAAGCAAAAAATTCTTTAAAGTAAACATAGATGCTCCAGTTTACCATTTAAAGCCAAGAGAAATGAGTCATTCCATTAAAACATTCATATCACTCGTAAACTAAGCAGTCGTAAATCGCCAAAAATCCCCTTAAAATCCCTGATAAAATCTCTCGGAGAAGGAATCTCACTGGCGATTGCTTAAAGCTTAAACTTTAAATTTATTCCATTTGAGAACAACTCAAGGTTGTGGCCAGAGGAGTCCTGCTGTAGTTCCGCCTTCATGGCAGCGAAATAAAACTGCTTTGCAGCCATAATAGAATTATAGTGGCCAAAGCCACGGAGCAGGGACAGCGCCGCAGCATGGCTTTAACTCGACTCTGCGAAAGCGACTGATTCCGTTCCTTTCTGTTTGTGGCTTTTTTCGGTGTCTGCCGAAAGCGAGGCCACGGATTTTGCTGGCAGTCAGTGGCTTCAGTGGATGCTGCTGGCGGTGGCCCACATTTAATGGAGACTCGCGACGCATTCCGGCGCAGAGACAGTGATATATCTCACTGAGCAGGGAGGGAGCGACGTGACAACCGGCGGGCAGGAGTACCAGCCCAGACAAAGGAGGAAAGGAAGGAGGAACCCCGGCCACAGACGCACAGCAGAAGGCTTAGCCGGAGCTCAAAGGAACACGCAGCACACGCGGCGTATGCGCAATGATGCAGCAAATGATCTATTAAAGCATCTGCCGTCAGGAGGAGGGAGGTAGGGAGGCGGCCAGAGCCAAGATAAATTAATGCTCAGCCCTGGAGTGACTGCCAGCTCGTCACTCACCTTTGCCAGGTGAGGAGCAGAAGCAGGAGCAGGAGCAGGAGCAGGGATGAGCTGCTCAAAACTTTGACATGCTGCGGTAATTATCTGCAGGGGCTTCTTCGGCCCCAGACAGCTCTCCCTCGGCTACCGGGAAGCCCCCAAGATTGACCCCCGTGGCTGCCGACTGAGGACTGGAAACTTAACGTCAATCCCGCAGAGCCAGCTAATTAATGGACGCTAATTCCTGATGGCTGGGGAATCCCCAGCCCCGATGAGGGGCTAGGAGGAGCTTATCATAAAACTTTTTGTCGCGCATTTAAAAACAGAAGCTGAGCTGGGAGAACAACAGTTTCCAAATAAAGATTAAGCTCGAAGGCAGGAATCGTTTAGCGGAACTATTTTCCTGGATTCCTTGGCAAAAGGAAGGAAGTCGAGTGCAGAGTAGTAATTAGATTGCAAATTAAACAGGGAACTAAAGACATTCAAAATTTAGACAACATTTTGGAGATTTCATTAAGGCAAACGTGATTTGTGATAGTTAACGAGATGTTAAATTAGAAACTAATTGATGACAGCTGCCAGAGCTGAATTCCCTGCCTTGATTATTCCCAGCTCGAGGGGGAATAAATCAAGTATTTCCTGGTTCCAGCTCTCAATTACTATTTCCTTGAAGCTTCGACTAAATGCAGTTTCGTGTCAGGATTAGCAGCAGGATCCGGACCGAGATGACGGCCAATCAGGCCACGCATTGTGTGGATTTGTGCGGCCTGCCAATATTTGCATAATGGATAAGATATCACATGTCACAGATTCCGCAGATCCTAGATTACCGAGTTGCCGGGATTTGGTTTTGCATTCCGCCTTCATTTGTTGTCTGTCAAAGGAGAAGCCAGGACTGTCAAGCAGGCACAAAGAGAAAAACATCACTGGGAAACTGGTCAACAAACCGGTATTTACGCTATCTGCCTCCCTGTTTTTTCTCGCTGTGTAAAAGCAGGGCTCAACTTGTAGGAAAACTCGGGTGAAAGCCAAAAACAAAATGCGATTGACGCGCACAAAAGGCATGGGGACAAATCGAGTGGCAATCTGTGGTTATGAGCGGGTTCCCATAAACATTCCGGGCCCCTAACCCCTATCCCCCCCTTATGCAGATCGTATGTAAATGGGGGCTTAAGCAGGCTTTTCCCCGGAAATACTATCAACGTGTCAACACACACGGAGCGCGAGGAGCAGGAGCAGGAGGAGGAGGCATCTAGGACAGAGCACAGTGAGAGGTGACAATGGAAGACCCGGACAGAGATAAGCGAAACCAATTTTTTACATTATTTTACGCCATTTGCCGAGCGAGAGGCTAAGGCTGGACTCCGACTCCGACTGTAAGCCGACTTCCCTGGGGATCGGCGCCATATCTTATCGCCCTATCATCAACACAACATAACACTCGTTCGTGTAGTTATTCAATTAAAATCGGAGCCCCCTCCAGAAGCTCCGGCGGCGGAGAGGCCAAAGTGTACGCTGGGGATTAATTCGGGCACTGCGAACCAGGTGGATGGCGGATCCTTGTAGCGGCCCGACCCCGTCAATCTCCGCTCGCAGCCATTATCTTTGGCTTTGGGCCTGCTCCACCTGCCAGGCGGCAGCCATTCATCCCGGCCTTTGCTGTTGTTCTCCTTCGCTCGCATTCGCATTCGTATCTCAGTTATTGCCTTTGTCCTGCCCTCTAATTCGGAGGAATTGGGGAGTATTTCCGGCTGCCGGAAAAGGGTTATATTGCTTGCTAAAAGAGTGCTCTTTTAGCTTGGGAATTACCAAGAGAACAACTTGTGGAATATGGAGCGGTCTTTCCCTTGCTTTTCATAGGTAACTCTCGGGTCGACTCCCTAGTCTTAGGAGCCTCTTTTTGCTCCGTCCTTTGTTCGTTTTTTGCCTGTTTTATCCCCGGCAAGATAAATGTAACATGTTTGCTTTGCCACAAAAAAGAGAAAAAGAAATCCCAGCCACATCCCCTTCCACATCCACCACGCCCCCAGGAATAATAAACCATCAGCGGACAATGCATCATGCGGAGGCCGTATCCATTGGCCAGCAGGTCAGGTGGATGCCGCATAATTCCATGGGCAGAGCCCTCGATGTTCCGGCTAATTCGCCGATTCTGATTCTGATTTCCCGCCTGCTTTTAATGGCGATCCCGTGGAGGCGCCTTCTGGCTATCTACATGTCGTCACACATCCAAAGCCAAGGAGCTGGAAAATGAATGAAAAGTTCCATTACTTGCTGAAACTTTTTCACTTTGGCCAGTCTTTCGGGGTCTCATAATGGAAAGTGCTGCCAGGAAATGCCTTCCCAAGATGCAATCTCGCACAGGCACGCCTCTCGCACTGTTAGTTTCCCCCGGATCGTTTTCTCCACCCCGGACTGCCCCTATCCGGATCCACTTCTTCTGCATACTTGGCGTGCTTTCTTGGCCCTTTCCGTCCGTCTCGGACACACGAGAACGAAAGAGCAACCGAAATTTGTTTCAGATAAATTTAGATTTTTCAACTGGCTTAAGGAGGAAAAAACGATGAACTTGGAGAAAATCCTAGGATGCACTTGGAAGTAAATAAATGGAAATTGAATTGGAAAACTATTGCGTGAAAGTTTGGGGAAGATCACTGGATAACCAGACAGAAAAGTAGCTTTTAATACCGTTCGAATCAGTCTTAAGCCAGGCCCGAAAAAATTGACTCAAAACAAATCTAAAAACCGCATCAAATAAAATTAAAAAAAAAAAGAAATAGCATCCAAAATCTTTAATAATGACAAGTCCTAGTTTCTATACCAATTTTTTGAATTATAATATTATTTATATAAAACAAGTATTCAGATATATTCAATTAATAAACACTTAACATTTTTGCTCACTGTAAAAGGGCAGTGCGGGAAATGGCCAAATTCGGGATGCTGATGGCTGTGTCGGTGCGTGTTTGTGAAGTTTTGCAAATTGCGAGCACACACTCTCCCGCACACCCACTCCCGCACACACTCGTCTGTGGACAATGATAGATTAGCCCCCGTCTCCACTCACCACCTTCTCTCGGCCTTTTTTTGGCCTCTCCTCGTATGCGCTCGAGGAAACTTCAATTGGCAGTGCCAACATTTCTTACAACAAAATTAAACTGTAATTGAAAAAGTCAATTAAAAAGTTTCGCATTTTGTTCTCGATGAGAGAGAGAGAGAGCGCAGTCAGACATTCCTTTCTCCCTTTCTCCATCTCCTTCTCCTTGCTCCGATGCATCCCGCAAAAAAGGATGTTTGACGCAGGACTTGCCGCCTGCGGGCATGCAACGGACAATAAGGAGGGAGAGGAATGGCAAGCGAAAACTTTACAACCTTCCCCATCGCCGCCGCCATTTGATCCTTTTGACATCCCCACGGAGTTGCGGATTGAGACTTTGGAAGGATAGCCAAGTGTCAATTAGCGTGCAGTTCCCTTTAAATGCGGAGTTTTTTCAAAGGATTTCAGGGTGTTCTTCTAAGGGAAAACTATACAACAGTAACAGTTACAGTAACTATACAATCGAAATTAGATAAATACCCAAGATTTATTTACTTACTTATTTATATCTTATTTAATCAAAATATTCTCGGATTTAGGGTTATTTATGATACTCCTCTTTAAAGGAAATCTCTTTAAACAATCCAAAATGTTCCGAGTAATAAATTTTACAGCAGCAACTACGCCTCATTCCTCCCATTAATATTTATAGTTATTTTTCTATAAATAAACCATCAATAAACAGGGAAATTGATTTACCAAAATTATCTTTTTTACGCTCACCACATTTATCGGTCACAATAAAAGTTGTATTTTTAGAGAGCGAGTCGTGTCGTTCTTATCTCGATTGTTACTAAATCCGCTTTGACTTTCAGCGAGCGCCAGACAAAAAAAAATACATATATTTAAGGGTGCCATCAAGCAAAAATAAATACAAAGCTTTTTTGCAGTATAGAAGCTGCATTTTTTAAGTTCCGGACTCATTACATGTACATACATATGTACAAATATTTTGAATTAAATCTTGAATGCTAACCAAATGTACTTGTGCGCCATTTATTTTCCTTTGTTAAATATTTGGAAATAATGATTTGTTATTTGATTCATAAAATGGCTTCAACTTAAAGTAACTAGATAAAAATTTTGAAGGCTGGAAGAAAGCAATCTCCGGAAGGCCACCGTTCGCACTTAATAACCATAGATCTTAAAGAAAAAAGATGGCGTTTGTCGTCGAAAAGATATTTCCACATGATACTTTGATAAAGTAAACAATAAAATAAAAAAGAAAAAAATACAAAACAAAAACCTTACAAAATGTGTGACAAATATGCATTGACTGCCGATAACAAAATTATAACAAAATCAAAATAAATAAACCAAGTAGACAGAAAAAAAAAACAAAATTAATAAATATGAAGCGAGAAGGACCATGATACGTACTTGATAATATATAATTTTTCAAAGAAAAAGAACAATTAGAACCAGTTATAAAAATCAAATGAATGTGTAAGCAGCTGAACAGTATTCCTGCTTTCCTCATAGAACTGGAGAGTAAGAGGAAGGCCAGTGTAAGAGAGGCTGCAAATGAAGCAAACGTCTACATTTGTTGAGTTGATATTTCAAACTGATTTTATTTTTAATAAGACCTAGCTTAGGTAGCTAACATGAAAATCTTATGTCTAATCTTATCTCTAACAAGACCAACGCAACGGTCATCTGTCCCTCTAGCTGGGAAGCCGTTCTCAAGTGCAAGCGGGGATTTTCCGCTGCAAGATAAACATAAGTAGTTGCTGTACAAATATTTAAGGGATGAACCCAAGCAACAGTTTTTGAGATACGTATTTAAATCTATGCAGACACATGCTTATCAGTACAGTGCTGCAGCGGTTTGCTGGTTACATAAAATTCTTATATATATATACGTGTTCATGTGTGAACAGCCAGAGAAGAGAAAATAAAAATTAAATCGAGAAAGAGTGCAACTGGAAGTCCTATAAGGAAAGCCATGTGCTAAAATACAAATTAGATAGCCACAAAATAAATAAACATAACTAATGAAAAATAAAATGTCCGCAACGAAAATTAAAGTTAAAATAAAGCACTGCAGGCTGAGGCCGTTTGTGCCCATCGATCGCCTTCCAGGGACACTGCGGCGCATTTAGCTGCATGTTTGCAACGCCTCCCGTTTTGGCACTAATACAAAATTAAAATCATTTTGCCGGAAAAAAAAGAAAAAAAAGTTGCAAAATAATTAGTAAAAATAAATAGGAAACAAAGAGCTGAAGAAAACAAGTGATGTTTTTGCTGCGAAGTCAGCTCTCTGAATGGGAAATAAATAATATTGGAAGTCAAGTCCTAAAAATGAGACATGGCTTACTAGAGCTGGACATTCGAGTCTTCGATGCTTTTACATGCAGCTATCGATGTTATATCGATAACCATATTTTTCCAGTAGGCAGTGTGAACCTTCTCTTCTTATTTTAAATATAAAATTATTTTGTCCTACTATAAAAATTAAGACTCCAGCTTCCACATGGTTTTTCTGGGGAGACCAAATCCGAATTGTGAATGAAAAATCCGCTGTAAATTAAGCACGTTTTCTGGGACATAGATGGATCTATTCAGGCCGGAAGTGAGTGTTCCGTGTTCCACCCTTTGAACAACATTTATTTTAAAATGCAACAAGCAGCGCGGGGCACTTTTTCTGTTGCCTGTTTCTCTGTTTTTCTGACTCAAATCGATAGAAGCAAACAAAAAGCCAAAATCCAAAAGGCGAAAAAAAGGGTGGCAAACTGGCAGCCAAAAATGCCAAACAAATTGATTGGAATCGAAAACGGAGCGCAAACGAAAACGATTCGAATGATTGACTGGCTGGCTGACTGACTGACTGGCTGACTGATGGATCGACGGACCAATGCACGGACGGACAAAATATGATGGCTTATGACGCTGCTGGAGCTGGGGCTGGAGAGCTGGTGAAACGTAACCAAGGGAACGTGGGGCCACAGGACGGCAGCCAGGCTCACCTTTGATTCGTTTGAAAGGGCCAGAAAAACATTTTAGCCAGGAATTTAATTTGATTGCCGGTCTCATGACCGAATGAATGAATAAACGTGGATGGATGGTCGAGTGCCATTTGTGCTGTTTTTTGACGAATGCAATTACGCCACGCGACTGGAACTGCAAAGCAAATTTGTGCCGAGCACATCCCGTCGATTGTTGCTCTTGCCGCTCCCTGATGTGTCCGTGTTGGTGTTGGTGTTGGTGTTTGTGTTGTTGTTCCCTGCTCAGTCATCAAAAATGCATTTGGCATTATTTGCCGGCCGCTGCCCCGAGGAGACATCCGCATCCGTATCCGCTTTCGCATCCCGAATCCCGGATCCATTCAAATCGAATGGCGCCTCCTCGCAGAGTAGAGTAGAATTGAGCGGGAATCGCTTGGAATTGAATGCATTGCAAGTGCATCTCCCTACTCCCATCTCAGCTTGCCCGGCAGCGCTTCCTGAGTGCACTGAAAAAAACACCAGAAAAGAGGCCCACCTCTTATCCATCAGTAGTCGATGCTGATTGTTGGGAAGTCTAGTGCAACGCATTGAGACCGAGATATAATTCCTCCTAGTTCCTGCTTATTTTCTAGTCCTTATTCTCCTCAGTTTTCTCGCCGTGTAACCGTCACAATGGCAACGCAGGCAAAGGCGAAGCTACAAAACCCGCAGCTCACAATGCAACTCATGGATTCGACGAATCGGCGAACTCGACGTGTTTATTCACTGCATTTCCTGTTGATATTCAACAAATGTCAGCCCGTCCTCCTCCTCCTCCTCTCCTAGCCACGCTCCCTTCCCTGGCTGTCTCTGAATTTCTGAAGGAAACAGGAAGTGCATTTGCAGCGCTTTGGCAGCGCAGTTTGAAGAGCGAGGCTGGGAGGCGGCGGAGAGCCTGGAGCTGTGCATTGATTTTTGCACTTATTGTTGGCAATTGAATGCTGGCTCTGGTGGACTCCCCAGCGAGCTCCTTGGATACCAAGGATCCCTCAAAGGTGCCGCCTGATTTGGCTTAAATAAGTGATTTTAAAAATGTTTCATGCATTTCTGGCTGAGCGGAATATCTTTCCAACCAAAGAACAATGGAGAATATTGTTATTATTAAATGGGAAGACATTTTCCTGGCACAGGATGGCTATTTGAATTCCAAATTTGCTTTTTACTTTCAGATTAAATCTAAAATATTATTAAACTTATCTGGCTGATGCTTCCATGTGCAACCCTCGAGTCTCGTGTGTAATTATTGACTTGCGACTTTGCCACCAAGCCAGCAGGTCCTTCCTGCTTCCTCCTGCATCCTTCCTTCTTCTTTGAGAGCCCCAAGGCCAATTCCGTTCGAGTGCGAATTTAATTTTCATAAATATTTCTCCTTCTTTGGCAGAGTTTTAAGCTGCAGTGCAGTTGCTGCAGCGTCACCAGCCGACGTCCTCGTCATCGCCTCGCTCTGTGGTTTGGTCTCCTTTGGCTTTCGCCACAAAACATGTTTCGACCCCCTGGCGGTGCCGAGTGCGTCGGGAGTGGGGAGTGGGGAGTGGTTACCAGTAACCAGCCAGGGTGAGCAGTTCAAGTGAAACATAAAAAATGTAAACTAAAAAATGTTTTATGCATGGACAAACCACAACAAAGCGCGTAAATGTCATTTCCTTTTCGACTAAAAGGATACTTTGAAATTGAAATTGTGGTATATTTCCCACACTCACACCCAGAGACACAGAGCTCCTCCTGCTTGCAGGCTGCAGCTCCTACCTATCCTAGTCCAGCTCCTGGCAAAAAGCGGCAGCCATGCGCCTTTGTAATAGTTTTTTCTAACGACGCTCGGTTGCTGTATTTGTGGCTCGGCTGCATTGTGCGGCGGCCATCGAGCGATCTGAGTGGCAGCCCTCAAAGTCCGGTCTCCGAGGGATCGGGGGAGCTGGAGCTTGGACCGGACACGGAGAGACAAGTGGCTACCTTAAAATATGCTCCAGCCAATTCGATACAAATTTAAATAAAGCTGGCAGATAAATGCAGAGATTTGTCCAGAAAACTTTGGCTACAAAGATAAAGTTAAGCTGGTTCTTTTTTCCCTAAGACCAGAAAAGGATGCTTAAAGATTGAGCTTTGACCCAAACTAAGAAGACTTAAGGCCCACAACTTTTCTCTCCCTGTGTAGTCACATCAGGAGCCACCAAGTGCCCCAGTGCCAGGAGGCAGTGGCGATGACACTGCCATTGATGTGGCAAAGCGGCCAATGGCCAATGTGCAATATTGTGTAAATGGCATACTTTGCGGCTAATTACGCCTGACAAATAGGCGCTGAGGGGGAGGGAGCGGAACCAGTGCACTGTAACTGGAGACTGAAGGCGGTTGCTGACCATCTCAGCCCTTTCAGGGGATCTCTCCGGCGGCGGAACATCAGGCTTTTATGGCACACTTACACGGACCGGGTCAGGGGGGTTTCAATTAGGAAGAAGCTTACGTGACACAGAAGGCAGAAGGTACTTGTGCCTCGAATCGCACTTATGTCTCAAGTAGAGCTCCGACGAAAGGGCCACAAAGGCCGATTCTTCTTAAATTAAGAGGCAGTCTTTAGTGGGTGAGATTTACTAAATTTAAAATATATTACCCTGCCTTATTTAAGCTGAAAACGGATTTCCCTTAAAAGAAATCATGGAATGTCATTAAACCACAACAAATCTTGGTCTAAATTAATAAATATTTAAAGCAAAGATATGAGCAATTGTTGCTAAGGAATAACCACTGTAAATCAGCAGAGCAAGTAGCTCCATGAGCTACTGAGAAGAACCACTGACAACACGAGCGAATAAACATCAGAATTGAGTGCCAACGGAGCCGGGAGGGAGGGGGAACCGAATGCATTTTCCGACTGGCTGGGCACTCACTGGGAAAGCTGGGGAAAGGGGATATAGATGGGGTAATGCCACAGGCTGATTCCCACGCCTGCTTCCATCTCCCCCTCCCCTTGAGACCCGGCCAATTATCGGCATTTTGCATTCGGAATTTCGAAATTTGTGGCCAAGGCAGAGGCGGAGGGCCATGAATTATTATGCCGAAAAACTTTCGAGCGACAGAATTTGGATTTGGATTTGCCACTCGGAATCCAGAGTCCTCCCCAGCTTCCTCCTCCACTCCTTGGCCTCCTCTGCTGAAATATTCATGCGTGTGCCGACAATTATGCCAACAAAATCCAAAAAAGGAAAGTTCAAATACGAAAGCAAATCCGAGGAAAATTCAAAAGCAACTATGCATTGTTTGTACTTCCTCTGAGCACTGAAAAACAATATTAGCAAATTTAATTTATTGTTTTTGGGCAGAGGTTTAGAGGTTCCAAAGCTATTTCTGTCACAGTCACAGAAAAGCAGCCAAATTAGACGGAAATCCCAGGCATATTTAATATTTTGCAAGGCCAAAATTTCTCTCTGTGCAATTGCAGTGCCTGGGCCAAGGGGATGTGTAATTTCGCGGGGTGGCGAGGATATAAATTGGTCAGACCGCAGCGCGCACACAGAGACACAAATCAGCCATTCGCCGCAGGCTGCGCGCGAAGACAAAAGCGCAGAAGACAACGGGGGGAGAAAAGCGGAAAAGCGTGGCGTGGGCAGGCGGGGAAAACTTTTACGAGGACCGCAATGAGCGGCGAAAAGTTTGCTTTACGACAATTATGGTGGACGCAAGGAGGGACGCAGGAGGGAACGCGCGGTGTCGAGGACGACGACAAAGTTCAATTACGGTCAACAAATTGTTTCGCAATTTGAAAACACATTTTCATAGTTTTTCCCTTGGCTTCCCGCAGCTCCGGGGTAATGAGGGACTGCACTCCTCCCCTTCTGATCCCGCTGACGCCGCTCCGGCTTAAGGCCCGCTTGTGGCCGCAAAGTATGCAATGAAAGAGCACGCACAGAGATTTAATCGTGATTTGCGCATATTGCGTAAAATTGAATTTTCAAGTAACCGAAAAGTTGCCTCCAGTAAATGTGCGGAAGTGGGGAGAGGGAGAGGCGTGGCAGGCCAGGAGATTTCTCAATTCAAGTCCCTGGAAGGAATGTGTGTGCCCTACGGCGATGACAGCGTGATTTTGGGGTTAAGGAGTTGATGGTCTTGAGTTCTCCATCTCTCTATCAGTTGCTTTTTAAAACTAGCATCTATTAAGCCGTGATTTATTTTCCCTTCCTTTCCAAGTTTGAGTGGTTAAAGATGGTAATCCCTTTCCCGCTTAATCCTCGTTGTGACCATCATTAGCTGACCACCAAGGCTGCCGTGAGGATGGCGACTGACCACAAGTCACGTTTCCATCTCCCTTGCAGTCGCCCTGCAAACCGCCAATGACAGTTGCAGCTGGGCGAGCGCTCGTGGCAATGATGTGTGTGTTTACATGTTGTCCCAGCTGGAATCCCGAGTCCTGCATCCGCTTACCAACTATTTGCTCTGGCTTAATTGTGGCCAGCCAGCCACCCAGCCAGCCCGGGGGGAGTTCGGCTGAGGAGAAAGCACAGCTCGAAGGAGCAGCCAGAACCAGGCAAGTGACAGGCGAACAGGCGAGCTTACATCACTAAGTCCTGGAGTGCTGTAGGGCAATCCCTTGCAGGAGGAGGGAATGCAACTATTCCATTGCCTTCGTCGTTGTTCTGCCATTATTATTATTTTTTTGGCAGAACACGTTTTTAATTTCTTTTGAAATTCATGAGCTGCACTTTCTCGCTCTCGGGAGGAGCAGAGGAGGAGGCCTTCTCCTCAATGCTGCAATTGAATTCACGTCGAGACGCGGAGCAGGCAAATAGCTTTATTCCGGTCTGGCGCAAAATTCAATTTGGCGCAGAGCTCCTTTAATATGCGGCGCGTCTTAGGCATTGTTTCCCTTCCCCCGCATCCTACTCCTGTCCAGGTGGAGCCCCTAAGCGGATTTCGGGCTGCGTTTCTGGTCCTGTTTCCTGGCCAACTCCCTGTACCCAGCATCTCGGCGAACAGGCCGTTTTAATTTAATATTCATAAGCAGCAGTTAATGAAAAGCACTTGAAGTCATCGAGGACGGAACAGGGAGGGGGAACAGGGACAGGCGGGGTGGCAGGACATGTGTACCAGGGCAGGGCAGGGCAGGATAAACAGGAAGGGGGCAGTAATATCATGCGATATTGCGTTGTTATAATAAAATGTCAAATATGTTTGACGCAATTTAACCGCAACACAATCTCGCCAGCTCTCCAGCTCCCCAGCTCTCCGGCTCTCCGTACTCGTCCAAACGCCACTCGACGACGCTTAAGGACCCTCAAGGATGCCAGGTGGGATGTGCTGCGATGTGCGATGTGAAGGGCGAAGGACATTGAATGGGAATGGGAGTGCGACAACGTCGATGGCCGACGCGACATGGCAGGTAAAATGGCAATTGCCGGCTACAGTTACCCATTGCAGATGCCCCAGGAACCAGAGTCCTTCTGGAAGCTGTTTCCTTCCCCTGGTGGATACCGTGTACACACACAGAAGGGCCGGCAGGCAACAGGTTAAATAGAACTTACCAGAAACATCAGCTAATGTAACTGGTTAACTGTCATTAAGTTCTTTAATATGGATCATTATTCCATTAAAAAAATAATTCCAGTCTTTAAAAATAAAATCTTCTTCAATGCCATTTTCACACCAAAAACCTGTTTTAATATGGAATTTCTAGAGCTAAAACCTTAAATAGATTAAATTGTAAAAGGTATCCCGGGACCTGTAAGCCCTCAGCATCCTTTGGTGCTATCGCTTTCGCTGCTGTTATTGTTATTAGCATAAAATGTGTACGTGCAAGGCGCGAGGCGCAGACTGGAGGCCAATCTTAAAGAGCCGGCACTAACCCAATCAGGGCCCCAAAGAGCAAGGTGCAATGGGGCCTGAGGGGGGTTGGAAAGGCGCTGAAAAAAGGGGGCCAAAGTCAATGTATTGATTTTCTTTTTCAGGCAGCGCATTTTTCACCTTCCAATCGTAGACAAAGGCGAGATGCACACGCCATTTGAGTTGTGGCCGCAATGAGATATATAGCAACGAGGATACCAGGAGCAACGGGTGCAAGGACATTGCAGAAAGAGAGACGGAGACGGAGGAGAAAACGAAGACCTTGTCCCTGCGGCCATTCAGTCATCCAGCCAAGCAGCAAAACAGTCAATAAAAGTCCACTTACATTTCCTGCCGACATCTCAATTATTTTCCTTTCTTTCACACACAGACACACACACGAGGAGGAGCAGGGGGGCCAGTGGAACACCTTTGAGGGCCTCTCCTTCGGGTACGTTTCTGGCTTTGACATCATCGAAATATTGGGCCGGCAATGACGATTCCAATTAAATTTCAAGCGAATCAGCGGCATTCATAAATATTTAAAATATTTCCCTTGGAGAATTCATAATTTCGAGCTGGCAAAGGGTAAGCCACCTTAATTGATTAATTAACAAGAGGAAAGTTAGGGAAATCGATGGCAAATCAACGCCGATTATAGGCATTTAAATGCTCAATAATTACATCCATTTCTGATGAGACTTTAAGAACCGCAGAGTGTTTATTTTTGATAACTTAATCCACGAATAGCTCAAGCAGGGCCTGGGGTAAATCAAACATAGCCAGAAAATGGCTTAATGAATGGCCTTCGAAATGGGAAACTGGGGAACATCGGCACCAGGAACTGGAAAAACAGAAACAGAAACAGGACACGGTGAACAGAGAACGACTCCCCCGAGGAGCTCCAATTAAGCAAAGGGAAACGGACAACGGACTGCACATTACGGCCAAATCGCTTAGCTCCTCCTGAAGTTGTTCGAAAACACTCGAAATGAACAAACCCATTTCGGAGCAACTTAAGATGATTACGGGCCCGCGTCCGCGTCCGTGTCCGTGGGACTTGAGAAGGGCGGACAGCCGGCAATACAATGCCAAACAATTCATTTTGGCAAGCGCGGATTTCTTTCGCTTCGCCTCGCTGCGGATAAAGGAGAACCGGAGAATTAGGGACGAAGGATAAAGGAGCATGAGCTGGAGCAGGAGCCGGAGTGGGAAAGCGGTGGGAATACCGTCAAGCTGGCATAATCTGCTCTCCGCTCCTCGTCTCGCTTGCTTATTTGCATAAAATAATTGAAAGGCGAAATTTAAAAGAATCAACAAAGGCGCCAAAGCAGGCGAAAAGCGGGGAAAACAGGGGGTAAAACAGCGTGGAAAGCCAACAGAGAAACGCACTCGAGAAAATCCCCAGAAAAAGGAGTCGCAGCAATCGCACAAAGGATAACGGTCAAGTGAGCGGCCGACTGCACCTCCGCCGAGTGCACTAATTACGCCGGATGCAAGGCCTCCTGGCGGAATATGGTTTACAGCGAGAAAAATTAAGAGTAGGTTATGATTTATGCCAGGAGCTTTGCCTACAGAACATATTCTACGGGAGCAACTTCAGTTTATTTTTGATAATAAAATAATATAAAAGGTATTCCCCCGACACTTACCCGTCGTGCGAATGTCCCAGATTTACTCCAATGAAATCCCCCGTTGTCCTGTATCACCATCATCATAATGGGGGGATCTTTGGCTTCGTTTTGTTTTTCTGTTTTGTTTAATTGGGTTCGCGCCGCGAGAACTTTGTTGGCTCTCCATGGGAATCACGATTGTTGCCTCTTGCCGATTGACTAATTGGCCAGGAGGAGGAGGAGGAGAAGACTGCGGCGCCACGGGGAGACGGAACGATGAGGAGGAGAAGCCAGCTCCAAGTGTCGAGGCAAATCATTCACTTATTCAATTTGCCAACGATGCGAATTCGATTCGATTAAATTGCGACTCTGCCGCCTCTGCATCTCCTGTCACTGTGACTGCTGTGACTGTGATTCTGCCGTGCAATTAGTTGGCCAGGAGAGGAGGCACTCCACTCAAAGGATTGTAGAGACAGGATGGGGACTCAATTGCTGATGCAATCTTCGACGTCCAATTGAATGGAATTAAATCGAGCATACTGGGGTAATAATAATAACCCGACGACTCTACACGTGTCCCTCATCCAACGCTCGTTATGTCCATCGATGCTCATAATTGAGTTAACTCTGTGTGACTGCTGCAATCACTGCATCATCCTCCTGCTCCTGCTACTGCTCCTGCTCCTCCTCCAACGCCGCCCCCGCCTGGTGTCGCTTAATTGACAGCGACGTATTTAAATGGAAATGCCCCGATGATGGACAACGGATGGAGACGTCGTCGGGATGTACAAAATGTGATTTTATTGCCACGTCCACAGCTGCTCCGGGCGCTGTTCGAAACAGAGATGCCTGGCTTCTGCTTTGACTTTAATTAAAGCACACAGTTTCACGTTTTAAAGAAAAGAACTAAAAGCGTCGCTTTACTTAAAGTGAAGTTGGCTGCGCCTGCACTCGATAGCTCAAGTGTAGTTACGATCGATAATGCATTAACGATAGTTATATCGATATTTAACTTTTTCGAGGTATGCCATTTGGCCGAGGTCAGCGACTGCGAAGCACCTTTGGCATTTTAAAAATTACAATATGTACTTTGAGCTGGGGCCTGGAGGGTTTTAATTTTGCTAAATATAGAAATAGCTGTAGCCTGACGCTCGAGCTGGCGATATTTTGCCGCGATATTCAATATCGATACAAGCTATCGGCCCACTGTGTGGGCTGCACTGGCTGCTGACTGCTTGACAATTGTCGTTTCATCAACTAAATTGAATCTGCCTTCCAACCAGGTGATATCCGGGGGACAAGGGGATCGGCTACAGGTAAATCCTGGTGTCAGGTGTGGCGGAGTATTGCTTGCTCAGCCAGCGGAGCAGAGACGACGCAGACAGGAAGCCTTTGTAATTTAAATTCCCTGTCGGGATTGCTGATGCGGCTCCTTCGCCAAAATAAACGTCAGGTAAACGACATAACGCATACTTTTTTAATTATGCAAAGAGCAGTGGAGCAAGTCTCCAGGAAAGCCGAGAGCCAAGAGCGCAGAGTCGAGAACTGATTGATTGCCGACAAGCGCCACTCCGAACGAAACAATTGATGACGAGGCGAGGCGGCGGCGAAAGTAAAGAAAGTCCTGTTCCTGTTCCTGCTATCCGTCGGAAGCGTAAATCTGGCCAAGCCCGCTAATGGCTTCCAATCCTCCTCAGGTGCCCGACGGAGGCTGGGCCCTCCCGGCACAACTATCGATGTCGCGGACTTTACAGCGAGCGACAAACAGCAGCCATTACACTTATTGGAGGGAACTCCTCCTTATCCTGCTCGTGCTTCTCTTCCGTTTCTTCTGAATCTTTAAGCTGTGCAGGAATCCATGACCAAGACTCTCCGTTAATGGCCCCAGCAGAGACTTAACAAAAGGAGCAACTTTAAGGGACAAGCGGAAGTCCATTTAAAGGCTGGATTCTGTAAAAGCTTTCGGGAAACGAATCAATATTTCACACAGTTTACTTCGCAGGGAAAACCATTCAACAGACCACGTCCTTAAATTCCAACTATTCCTCGTCGACTATATACATACATATAAAGTCTTCTTCAATGTAAGCGAGTATATAAATTGGTTGCGAAAGTTGAGGGAATTAAAATTAATCATTGAAACAGGAAAAGAGGCAACTTTGCTTTTAAGGGAATTCCACGTGTAAGAAGACTTCGCACTTACGTAAAGTATTAACTTAAGTTTAAGCAAGACTTTAAAGTGCCATATCTTGAATATTAATTTATTTTCAGTGAGGGAAGGAAAAAATATTAAACTGGACCAGAAAACTTGTAAATTTAAAAAAGTAATAAAAATGGGTAGTACTTAAATGCAAACCACTGTGGCTATCGATATAACATCGATAATGGAAATAAAAAACATCGGAAAGCTTGATTTTCCAGCTCTAGTAGGCCATGTCTAATTTTTAGGATATGACTTCCAGGAATCATGATGAAATAACATATGTAATTTCATCATGCCAGGAATATATATTTCGCATTTAGGGAGCTGCCTTCGAAGCGAACACATCATTTATTTTCTTCAGCTCTTGGTTTTCTATTTATTTTTACTAATTATTTTCAATTTTATGTTTTCATTTTATTTCCGGCAGGATTTTTTTTATTATAGTAGTGGGAAATCTGGAGGCTTTTCTTTGTTAGTTTTAATTTAATTAATTAATCTGCAAGTTAAATTTAGAAATTTAGAAAAAAAAAATGTTCTTCAATTTTTGCAAATTTTAACCCCTTACAAAAATTTGAAAAATCGATCAAAAATTTTTTCCTTATTTTTCAATGATTTATTTTTAAATAAGTGGGATTTTAATGGCGAATCCAAAAACATAAGGCTTTTGGCTATAATTTAATTTTTGGCCATTATATGCTCTCAGAAAGATCTCAAAAATTGTTAATAAAGGGACAAAATGAGGACAAAAATGCCTTTGAGCCGAAAATCAAAGCTAAAAATAGTTATAACTAAGCCAAAACAGCCTTAAATTCAATTCGGAAAGCTTTTCTTTGTAAGTTTTAATTTAATTAATTAATCTGCAAGTTAAATTTAGAAATTTAGAAATAAAAATTTTTCTTACATTTTTGCAAATTTTAATGATGTAACCCCTTACAAAAATTTTAAAAATCGATCATTATTTATTTTTTCAATGATTTATTTTTAAAACATTGGGATTTTAATGGCGAATCCAAAAACATATGGCTTTTGGCTATAATTTAATTTTTGGCCATTATATGCTCTCAGAAAGATCTCAAAAATTGTTAATAAAGGGACAAAATGAAATTAAGCCTTTGAGCCGAAAATCAAAGCTAAAAATAGTTATAACTAAGCCAAAACAGCCTTAAATTCAATTCGGAAAGCTTTTCCTTGTTAGTTTTAATTTAATTAATTAATCTGCAAGTTAAATTTAGAAATTTAGAAGAAAAAAAAATTTCTTAAATTTTTGCAAATTTTAATGATGTAACCCCTTACAAAAATTTGAAAAATCGAACAAAATTTTTTTTTCTTATTTTTTTAATATTTTATTTTTAAATAATTGGGAATTTAATGACGAATCCAAAAACATATGGCTTTTGGCTATAACTTAATTTTTGGCCATTATATGCTCTCAGAAAGATCTCAAAAATTGTTAATAAAGGGACAAAATAAAATTAAGCCTTTGAGCCGAAAATCAAAGCTAAAAATAGTTATAACTAAGCCAAAACAGCCTTAAATTCAATTCGGAAAGCTTTTCTTTGTTAGTTTTAATTTAATTAATTAATCTGCAAGTTAAATTTAGAAATTTAGAAAAAAAATTTTTTTTCAATTTTTGCAAATTTTAATGATGTAAAATAACCCCTTACAAAAATTTGAAAAATCGATCAAATTTTTTTTCCTTATTTTTTCAATGATTTATTTTTAAATAATTGGGATGTTAATGGCGAATCCAAAAACATATGGCTTTTGGCTATAATTTAATTTTTGGCCATTATATGCTCTCAGAAAGATTGATTGATTGTCTTTTCCCCATAGCTTCCAGCTGACATTTAGCACTCCGCTTACAAGTCATTCTCCTGGCTGTCCTCCTACTTCTTCTCGCGGCTTTAAACATTCTTTTTCATTCAATTCACTCTTTTTGCCCGTTGAATGCAATCGAATGGGATTCGATTTGCCGCGAGCACTACCTTCTCTTCGCTCCACATCCTAGCAATCACTTTCTCCTCCTCCTGGCCCCTCGTTTATTGGCTCTTCCGGCAAACTGGCTGACAAGTTTCGAATTTCCTGGCGCTTCAATAATAATAACCAGCACTCGCATGTCTCGAAGGGCTTCGATGGCAATGCATGGCCAAGGGTTCGAGCCAATGCCAGGTTCAGTCCTCGAGGTTCCAGCCCCACCTCCATGGCCATCTCAAGACTCGCGCAGCTCCCGGACTACCCAGCTAGACGCGAAAGAAGCTGCCTGCCAGCCAGCCTTTGGCTTCCTAAGTCCGTACACATCGCTGCACATTTATTTCCGGCAAATTAGGCTCAGCACGGTCCGGGAATCCCACGCCTACGCAGCGGCAGGAGCAGGCATCCTGCAAGCCGCTTTGCGATTCAAACGTTGACGTTGCTCATACGCCCCGTCGACCCGGACGACCTCAAGTCCCGAAAACCCCGAGGCCCCGAACCCCTGAGACCCTGAAACCCCAACCGTTGTCAATGCGAAAACATGAAAATGATAACAGACAATTTATTGAAGCGCGCACACACACACACAGAGGACACGGGCAGGACCAAGGCAGGACACACCGACACAGCCGATGGTCGCTCAAAAGTAGGCAGCATAACGCTGAGAAATGTTTGGAGAGAAAGCGAATGCGAATGCGAATGCGAATGCGAATGCCCATGCCCATGATTATTATGATTTGTCGATTCCCAGCCACTGCCTCCTCAGCCTCCTACTCCTCTTCCGCCCGTTTAATTCGTCCTCATATCAGTGTGAGGTTTGTTTATTTATGGCTGTCCGCTGGCCTGCACGGCGAGAAATCATCAAGTGTCCCAAGCTCAAGAGCCGCCATTTCAAGTTCGAGAATCAAATAAAGCTCTTGGAAGTCCTCAGATGTGAGGTAACGAACTCGGAAAAGGACAATTTGCCAGATTTTGTGTATTATTTAGATTTTCAAACAATTCTATGGTAACCTAATGCTCTTAATAAGGAGAAATAATTTAATAACACTATTACATATAACTTTTCAAGGGTTACGATATTCGTCGTAGTACTTCCTTTCTACCGATTTTCCCCTGTTTAGTTTCTGCTCTAAAGAGCCAAAATTCCGTTTTTTTTTTTATACCATACTCCTCCCCTATTCAAATTCATCCTCCCCTCTTTATTAGGCCCCAATCCCGACCAGAATTCAATCCATTATCCCCACACTAGCCGCCGCCAAGAACCAAGTACCGGCTTTTCCTTATGTGACAAATATGCAGCGAACGCTCTCGAAAGTGAAGCTATTTTGCATGTTTTTGATTTTCTACGCACGAGGAGAATCCCCCGGATCTGGATGGAGGTTAGCAACCTTTTGGGCCTAGTCCTAGGCAGCTGGCGGGCGAAGGTCGGAGTTCCCAGAGGCGGCCGCCATCAACAGCTTAGCAGCCCGTGTCAATGGCTCTCGGCGCGTGAGAATTTGTTGCCCTGTGAGCTTAGGGGTTGGAAGAGAAGGCAACGGCGAAGAAGGAGCCCCTCCCCGACAGGTGGCAGCGCTCACCTGAGCCACATACATCACCGTATCCCAACTCCAGAACTCCCCGACACGGGCCATGTTTAGTAGACAGTCTTATTTACGCTGATGGCCATAAATATTTGAATTACAATATAATATTTAAGACCAAAGCCAGAGCTCAGCTTCTGCTTCTGCGTCTGCCTCTGGCTTTCCTGCTCCTTGGTTTCCTGGAAGCGGAAAGAGTGAAAGATTTATGGCCGCCGCAAATCTACGCCAGCCACTTAATGCATTTTAATTTATTAAGCTGTCAATCTGCCAGGAGGAGCGGAGATGCGAAGCAGCCATCGCACACCTGGCCACGGACCACATGTGGCTGGGATTGCGATTGGGATTGGAACTGGGCCTGCGAAGAGTTATGAGACTTCGCTTGGACACGAACGGAATCCAAGTTGACTGCATTAGGAGCCACAAGTTGCCCGTCTCCACCGATGAGAGCTCGATGTCGTTGCTTGCCAGTCACTTGTCGCCTGTCGCCTGTCAGTCCACCAGCCAGCAGACTTCAGCCAAGTGACCAATTTCAATTAGTGATGCAGAGCCGAAGCTCCCGGACCAGGAGAGCTTACAACACGGCACACACCGGACCCACACGCGTGCCGCAAAGTGTCCTTGTGACCGGCCACCTACACAAAAATAAACGAAACAGAGACCGACAGTCATTGCAAAAGGAGTTCTCAAAAGTCCAGTATTAAGAATATAAAAATCAAACAAATCTGCAATTTGCTAAAACAAGAATAAGATCATCGCCAAAGGCATCGCCAAAAACCTCTCGCGACATCCGCTGGTGCTCATGTGGACATCAGCTCTAGGGACATCCGCAGAAGCTCATAAGTCAAAATAATATACAAATTAAGTAAAGAAAAAAATATTAAAATAAATAGAACCTTAACACCGATCAATAATGATGGAAAACCAACCAACGATAGGCATTCAGAAAACATCCCGAGGCAGTCATCGACTTGAAATGCCAAGGAAAGTAGAAGACAATTAAAAAATTGTTTTTCAAAATAAATCAAACAGTTATGAGCTGTTGCGACATCCGCTGGTGCTCATGTGGACATCAGCTCTAGGGACATCCGCAGAAGCTCACAAGTCAAAATAATATTCAAATTAAGTAAAGAAAAAAATATTAAAATAAATAGCACCTTAACACCGATCAATAATGATGGAAAACCAACCGAAAGGCATTCAGAAAACATCCCGAGGCTGTAATTGACTTGAAATGCCAAGGAAAGTAGAAGACAATTAAAAAATTTTTTTTCAAAATAAATCAAACAGTTATGAGCTGTTATAGCTCCTAGCCAAAGTTCGGCGATGTTAAATAAAAATAGGTAGTGACAAAATAAATAGGAAATAAAGAGAAATAAAAAAGTTAAAGCGATGTTTTCGCTTCGAAGTCAGCAAACTGAATGAGCCATAAATAAGCTTGGAACCCAAATGCCAAATAAAAATTAGACACGGCCTACTAGACGAGACATTCAATGTTTTTCCATCCATTATCGATGATATATCGATAATCATCAATGTTGGTTCTGTTGGCCGTGTCTGCGGTTACTTATTTTAAATTAGTCTGGCTTTAAAGAATTAATATTTGAAAAACTAATCTCTAACCCGCCAAACGAAAACTAATACAAATTTAATTGTTTCCTGCTGCTAGTGCTACCAGAAAGTCAACAGACTACCAAATATTATTATTATTTATTGTTTTTCCAGTGCATCCGACGCACAACAACCTGCCGGCTGGCTGGCTGTTTAAATATGAGCAACAGATTAAAACTTAATTTAAAGTTGACCCTGCCCGCCCGCCTGCCTGCCCTGGGTTTCGTGTTTCCACTTCAAGTTTAATTAATATGTTAAGCCCGTAAAAGCCGCATCGGTAAACTAACCCCGGCAGCCGGGGCTTTCGTCTCCTGTGTGTGTTTGTTTTTTGTTGTTCGCAGGATCCTCCTTCCTCGTCGCCCCGTTTCATATTATTCCTCGCCCCGAAGCTTAGGCAAACACAAAAGGCTTCGGGCTTGGGCGGGAGAAAGCACACACAAATACACCCGGATTCAGATTCGGAATACGGATACAGATCCGGAACGGGGGAGAAGATGGTTGGGGAGCATCTTGAACGCCGGCTTACATGTGTAGCTGGGAGTACTCCGTGTGAATACCAATTGTCTGGCAGTTGCCGGGAAGTCCCACTTACATTTCATCTGCGTGTGCAGTGTTAATCCGCAAAAATCGGTTCTATATGCTAGTATGCTATATGCAGCTACATGCTATTTGCTGTATGCTTCTCTGCATTGTCTCTAATGCGTGCTTAAAGCGCATTTCCAGCATTTCCAGCATTTCGAGCACCGCAGACTCGCCTGCACGGTTGAGTGCCTACAGCTGTGGTCACATCGGAAGCACTAGCACTATTTATAATCATTTTCAGCTATAAATGGACTCAAGTGTCGGGTAAGACGAGCATATTTTTAATAAAAATGAGGACTAAGCGGGTTTTTAAACAGCAATCTCTGGATCTATTCAACTCACCGCTGCTGTGTAACTGCATCCCAAAATGCAGCAACAAAGGACAAAGCGTGCGCGCCACTCGACGACAAATGCGCTGTAATTTGAGGCGACAAGTGTGCAAAACGCAAAATTTAAATGCATTTCACGCACTGCGGCTGACGCACAGCCCCCCAGCATGAGTCCCTGCCTCTGGCGGCCCACTAATCCCGGAAAATCCGCGGAATGTCCACCACCGCGGCGGCGGCGGCGGCAGCTGTCACATCAAATGACGCCTGTCGCCGCCAGCCTGTGCTCACTGTGGCTAGTGCACTCGACTCGCATCAAAATCCAGCTCTTGACCAATTTACGCGGGATTTCAATTAAACAGGCGCACGCACCGCACCGCACGAGTGTCCTTTGTTTCGCCTTTTTTATGGCCTTGCTTATCAGCCAGAATGGAGCAGCAATTAGAGAGAGCGAGTGATTTATCTAATTAGCTGCGGGAATCCACAGGACACGCGACTTTGGGGATTACTTCCCCCATAAAATCACAAATTCGGCCAACTTTCCACCTGTCTCTGCCGCAAGAAAAGCTCGGAGGATCCAGGAGTCACGCACACCCGTATTTCGAGTATAAAAGTTTTGGGCTTCGAGATAAGGTTATTAATATTTTATTTAATAATATTAAGACAAATTAATTTATAAAAGTACGTCATCAAAGGCTTGCCTATACATTTTTGACCTGAAATCCAGTTATTTAAATTTGATTTTCAAGCAAATTCCAAACCCTTTTCGTTTTACTATTTTGCCTTGACAAAACTATGAATTCCTTGGCTCAAAGTGTAGTTACTTAAGCTAGAATACATTTTCTTTCAGAATTTAAGAACAATTTGCATATTTTGCAGAAAGAAAGTCAACATTTTACAAGTTTTTCACACCATGTGCAGGAGGAGGAATATGAGAATATTAAAATCGCATTTTGCTTGAGGTGTTCGCTTTATAAAGCCATTAGGAACTATACGGGGGGTGTTGAGGATGCGGATACGGATGCGGTCCGGGATGGATACAAGCCGCATGTGTTGGCTGTCGGCCGACATTTTAACACTTTAATCATTGAAATGCAAATTCCGGGCACAGTTTTTGGGCAAGACATGCGTCATGCAGCAAGCAGCAGGCACTGGGCAGGCACATGTATGTTAACACGGCGCCGAGTGTGACACGCCCCCCGGTTTCTGGAGAGGACAGCAGCTCAGGATTCTTGGGATTTAGCATATTCGGAGGCCGAGGCCCGAGCGCATTTTGAATTCAGCCGCCTACTCCAGAGCAGAGCTGCCCTTCTCCGGCTCTCTCGAAATAATGGAAATGAAGGAGGAGCGCTGGCAAGCGAATAAATTAACCTGGATCGCATTTATATTCGGAAGTAGTGGCCCGATGCTCAGGCCCGAGACTGGCGCGGAATGGCTTCTTTATTGCACGTAAATAAAGTCATAAAGTCATCATTACAACCGCGCCAACAAGCGGCGAAGGAGGACTCCGTAGGAAGGAAGCTGCAATGTCAGGTCACAGCACAAAGGACAAACTTTTGTGACCGCGATAAAAATTCGCACAAATGTGCACAAATTACTTAAAACATATTAAAAACTGTTCGTCTCCTCCTCCTCAGCCCCCAACAACAATTTGAGCAAAACGTTGCAAAAATTAAAAACTCTTTGAAGGAACAAAGGAGCGAGGCCCTCGAGATAAAAGGAATATTCTTCCGTTGTGGCAAGTTTTGTCAGCGTCTTCAAGTTCCGAGGAATTCCGGGAACAACTGCAGTCCAACTATCGCTAAACTGAAATGAGGAGTTCCCTTTGAGTGCTTCTACATGTACATGGAAGTATTTATGTGAAAACTTTAATAATTCAGTCGAAGCAGATCATTATTATCTTAAAATATTTCCAGACAAAGTAATTAACTTTGATTCAAATGCGTGCTATAATTTAAATAGTAATAATTAAAAATAAAGTATAATATTCTTTTCCGAAATTAGTCTTTAACAAATAAATATTTTGAATAACCAAAGAATAAAACAAAGAATATGGTAGAATTATCTCTAGAGTTTTCAAACTATCCGCCACTTGGGCAGCATATTTCGATTGGTTTTACTTAGAGATGGTATATAACATACAAAACACAAACTCTACTACTATTAAGTTAAATCCATCATGATTCACTCTGTAATTATTATTATTATACACAATAAAATAATTCAATAAGTAATAAGTAGTTTTAACGTGCCAAAGTTACAAAATCTTTAAAAAGGTTTGTATAACAAAATCTTGCAGAGGAAAATAATATCGATAACTTACCCGCGTGCTATCACTGCAAAGTCCATCTCTGGCTCGCCCTCGCCGGCAAGTGAAATAACAACATTGGATAATCCGGATTTTCAAGGATGCTGAATCTATCCGTGGTGCTGCGGGTGCAATCCTCCAGACAGGTGACATCCTTTGCCACAGCGGCGGCAACAGCCGCTCAAGCCCAGCCTAAGCCAAAGCCCACGAAGGCGCGGGAGAAGTCAAAGAAGAAGCAGCCGGAGAATCCGCTAATCTCGTGCAGGCGAACGCAGTTTAATTTAACCCAGCACGAGCGGCCGGAGGCCAAGTTCGGCAGCCTGGAACTGGCCTCCAAGGGCTGGCTGCACCACAAGTCCAAGGGCGACTACTTCATCCTGAATGCCAGCGTCGGGGCGGAGGAGTTGCAGCGGGAGATGCAGGACGTTGAGGGGTTCCTGGACAGCACGGCGATAAAGATGCATCCGCAGCTGCTGGAGAACCTGCGGGGCGAACTGGGAATACGACTGCTGACCGGCATCCAGGTGCAGGGCATGCCCATCGTACACGAGGGTTCCCACTGCCTGATCGCTGCCGAGACGGGATGCGGCAAGACCCTCACCTATCTGCTGCCCATCCTGGACAGGCTTCTCCAGAGAGAAGCTCCCGATCGCAGACTCAACACTCCCCGAGCTCTGATTCTGACACCGGGCCGGGAGTTGGCCACACAGATAGCCGAGGTTGCGGAGAAGCTCACCCAGGGCACCGATCTGAAGGTGAGGTCCCTCCTGGGAGGCAACACCAAGCAGCTGATGATGAGCCCGCAGTTCGAGGAGGCGGACGTGCTGGTAGCCACTCTGGGAGCCCTCAGCAAGCTGGTGACCACTGGCATCTATCGCATGGAGCAGGTGCGCCACCTGGTCCTCGACGAGGCGGACACCCTGCTGGATGACACCTTCACGGACAAGCTGACCTACTTCCTCAGGCGGTTTCCCGTGAGTACCTGGAACTCGGCGAGAAGCGTGTTTGTGTAAATCTCTCTGTTTCCTCGACAGTTCCACTTGGCTCACAAGCAGGATGCAGGCACACAGCTAGTCCTGGCCTCCGCCACGATGCCCACCAACACAAGGGAGATCCTGCACAAGGTCATCGACGTGGACACCATCCGGGAGGTGGTCAGTCCGCACCTGCACCGCCTGATGCCGCACGTGACACAGAAGTTCCTGCGCCTGTCCAAGGCGGACCGGCCCGCCACTTTGCTCTCGCTCGTGAAGCAGGATGTGGCCAAGCGGCGACCCCTGATCCTGTTCAGCAACAAGTCCGCCACCAGCGACTACGTGTCCATCTTCCTCAACAACAGCGGCGTCAACTGCCTGAATCTGAACGGCGACATGCTGATGAAGATCCGTCTCGGCCGCTTCGAGCAGTTCCAGAACGGTCACTGCGACGTGCTCTCCACCACGGACGTGGGAAGTCGTGGCCTGGACACCACCCGCGCCCGGCACGTCGTCAACTTTGACTTTCCCCTGCACGTGTCCGATTACATCCATCGGTGCGGGCGCATCGGTCGCGTGGGCAGTGTGGACAAGGCGCTGGTCACCAACTTGATCTCGTCGCGCCGCGAGATCGACGTCGTCCAGCGGATAGAGCACGCGGCGCGCACGGGTGGACTGCTGCCGGATGTGAATGCCAACATCCGGAACATCATCAACAAGCGGATAATGGCCGAGATGAAGGCGGCGGGTGTGCCAGTTCCGTCCTTGGGGCCGGGGAATCCCCACCAAGCACATGAAGAGGCCTTTTAGTCGTTTTTGTCTCGTAAGTAAGTTATGATTTCATCAATATACGAGCTGTTCCATACCAGAGACCTCAAATCCTTTCTTCTCTTCGCCTGCGATGCTCCTTAGAAAGCCACAAAGGGTGTCCAGTTTAAGTATATGTTTGTTTTTTATTGAGATCCCCAGCTCTGCTCCTCCATCCAGAGAAGGCCTAATAATACTCCCCCCATCCGTCGAAACCCCTCAGATCCTTAGATAGTGGTAGCCGCTCGTTGGCGGCCATCGTCTCACGTTTGTCAGCGGCTTAAATAGCTTTCGTTTGGCTATGAGAATATCGGAGCTGGCGCCTGCCACCGCAGCAGCACCACCACCATTGGCTGTGGACGCGGGAGAGTCCAGGGACTGTGAGACACCCGATACCTTGGGCTTGAGCAGCATCGGTCGGCAGCCGGCGAACTTGAACCGGATGTGGCCGGCGCAGTTGTGCTGCAGATTCGGCGGCTGGAGCTCGGGGAAAGCCTCCCGCAGAGTGGGCTTCGGCTTGAGCGCCTTGCTGGGATCATCGCCGTGGCACATGGCGGCGGCTAAGGTGCTCCATTCCAGCCGACGCACCCCCGGCACTGACTCTATCCTGTACGCCGGAGTCTTGGCACGCACATAACGCCGCGTTACCATCTTCTCGTAGGCTCCTGCAAGAGAGACACACATAAGCCAAGTGCTTCCAAGCACCAGATCAAGACCATTTGATCTTACGCGCATAGTGCACCAGGAAGGGCTGGAGAGCGGCGGCTCCGCATCCGTGCTCCAGCCACTCGTACAAGTAGATGTCATCGCGTCCGCCTAGGAAGATGGCTGCCGGGGCCAAGTCCTGCCACAGGCTCTCGGGGATCTCCTCCACGCCCAGCTTGTAGATGTACGGAATGAACTCCCGGAAGGCGTACTCTCCCAAGGCAATCAGTCCGCGCACCGCTCTGCTGATGTACTTGAAGTCTGGAAGGGGGATTCAGGGATACAACTCTAAAGCTGAAGCTGTAGGGGATCAGCTAGGCACTCACCTCGTTCACTGCAGACATCTCGGCCCTCGAAGAACCTTGTGAGGCGACGCAGGATCAAGAACAGGCACTCCCCATGCAGGTAGCCGCTCTGCGAGGCCAGCTGGCCAATGGTTTCGCACAGTTCATCCACCAAGGCATTGCCCACGGGACTGGCAAAGTAGTGGGAGAGGTGCTCCGTCTCCTCTGGCTCGGGGGTAACGCCTTCATCCTCCGTTTCGAGGCTGTAGATGGTGTGCTCCTCCTGAATGTTCTCGGCAGGAATCTCTGACTGCGGATCCTGCTGCTGCAGCTCCTGTTCCGGCTCCGTCTTGAGCTGGTCCTCCAGCTCCATCTTCACAGTCGCCTGACCAGCACCTGCCGTGTCTGCTGCGTCTGCTGCCTCAGGGGGAACTTCGAGTGGCGTCGGAGGTGGCAGATGCGCCGCCTTGATGGTCTCGTATGGAGCCATCAGCTGGCTGACGAGCACCTCCGCCAGGTGGAAGTACTCTGGCTTGCAGGCGCTGTGGTTGGCATGCGCGTTGAAGTTGCAGGCTCGGAGCAGCCGCCAGCAGCGCTGACTCAGCGGATCCTGCTGCTTGAAGGCCAGCAGCTGGACCATTTTGCTGACTATCACGCGGTACACGGAGCCCATGAGGGGCGTCTGGAAGGCGTGGGCGATGGCTTCGGACTGGGACTTGCCGTCCGCGAAGAGAGCGGCTGTCACTAGGTTCTGGACGCACAGCTTCAGCTGCTCCGTGTGCTTGTCCTCCACAGGACAGATACTTTGAAAGTCGTCATCGTCGGCCAGGGCCAGGCTGATATCCTTCTGGAACTCCTCGCGCAGCTCGAAGATCTTGTCAGAGTGGAAGTAGAAGCTGCCATCGTAGTCGATGCGGTCCCACTCACTGTCCATGGCCCCCAGCATGGGCGGGACGTTGCAATCCTTGAGCACCTCGTTCACCAGGTCGTAGGTTACCACGCCGCCCGAGTGCCGCGAGTAGATCTTCACATTCTAAGGGATAATACGGGATTAGAGAGCTGTAACGGGGTCTAGGATCGGTGGATTACGTTGATCAGTTCCCAGACTTTGTAGGAGGCATCCTCTGCCAGGCGAGCGCACACATCCTGCGACAGTTCCACATCCGTCTGGTCGTGCTGCTCCCAGAAGATCTTGATGGTGCGCGGATCGAAGCCTGCGTAGCTTTTGTGATGGCCACCCTGCAAAAAGGGATCGGTTTCGGTCAGAGGAACCGCTGGATCTTACGTTCATTTGCTCTCACCATTCGACTGGAGTTCCCAGAGGCCTCGCCCGCCGCTATTCCCGCTGCTCCGTGCCCGCCGCCTGCCACCGCAAACGAGGCATCGAACAGATTGTAGTTAACCATACTCGAGGTGGGCGTCGTGGGCGTTGTTACCATATTTAGGTGCGTGGGCGTGGCCGGCAGACTGCCCACTGCCACGCCCACGCCAGCGCCTACACCCAGACCCAGCGCAGAGCCGGATGCGGTGACGGCGGAAGCGAGAGATGCTGAGGAGGAGCTCTTGCTGCTGCCCAACTCCAACTTTGCGGACTTGGAGCGCGACTTGGTGGACTTCTTGCTGACCTTACTGTGCGATGACTTGTTCAGCTCGTCCGGATTGCCGGCGCCCAGGTTTTTCATCGTCTCATCGGTTCTCCTTGCGGATTTTCAGCGAACAAACATTGAAGGCGGCGGCAAAAAAATAAACAAAAAATTTCGCAAGATTCGCAGACAGTCAGTGTTGAATAACTGTCTGGGTGCAGTGGCAGTGCTGCATAACATGAATATATCCGTTAAATGGAAGGACAAATATAGCTCGATCTGCGGTTTTTTTTATTAAATGCCACAGATACTTTTGAAATAAGTTTTATAATCAAGGTTAATGGTTGCTCTGTTGCTGAATTTTCGAGCAATATTCGATATTCAGTTTCCGATAACCGATTAACCTCTCAGGACTGTTAAGGAGAAATCACTTTCGACGCTTTACAACACTGCACAATCAACTGTTGATTTTTACTTAAATTAATGAATTAAAATAAATCCCGCTCGAGACCATGGCAGAAGCCGCCAACGTGCGCCAGAACCTGCAGAATGTGCCCTCGATCTTCGAGATATCGGCGGCGGAGACGCTTGACAATCTGATATATCCGGCGCTGAGCAAGATCTTCGATTACTTCGGTCTGCGGCTGGACTTTAAACTCTGGGGCAACCTCAGGGTCCAGGAGGAGCTCTCGCCGCTTCTCACCTGGCTGCTGCAGTACCTGTACCTGCGCAACCGTGCCTCCTCTTTCGGCGAGAGCTTCTACGGCCTGCAGCGCACGGCCACGGAAACGGGAGATCTGCTGACCCGCCGCCAGCAGTTCGCATCCGCCACACTGCTGACCCTTCTCCCCTACGTGGAGCGCAAGCTGCGCAGCAGGAGCACCCGGCACGAGGATTCCAGCCCCTGGGAACGGCGCCTGCTCACCGCTTTTCACGCCTTCCATGCCGCCAAGGCGATGCACACATTCCTGTACCTCATCAAGTACGCCTCCAGCCACTCGCCCATCTTCCGATCGCTCCGCCTCACGCTTCGCTATCCGAGCGAACCGCCGCGGGAGGACCAGTGGACCTACCTCGTGCTCAAGATGCTCGAGGTGCTGGCCTTCTTCCTGCAGTTCGTCCAGTGGTGGTACTCCAACGACCAGCGTCGCAAGGTGGGAGGAACCCTGCTCAACCCGGAACCCATGCCGCAGAGGGATCTCGATCTGCCAGAGGAAGTCAAGCAAACACTGCCCAAGCGGGGCGAGTGTCCTGTCTGCCTGCTGCCCCTTCAAACGCCCACGGCCTGCTCTGTTTCCGGCTACGTCTTCTGCTGGAAGTGCATCGTGAGTTACATGAAGGAACACGGCCATTGTCCGGTCACCCACCACCCCATTACCCTGGAGGATCTGGTGCGCATCTACGAGACGTAGAGCCCTAGGGATCCACAAGTATTTTGTTATTTCTAGTTGTTAAGACAGTTTTTCAATACAAATGTGATAAAGAAACCGGTCTTTAACTCAGATCTCGCTCAGGAAGATGCCCAGTCGCTGATCGTAGCAGATGTGGACGTGGTGAAAGTCGAAGTAGGCCAGGCACAGGTAAAAGCAGAAGGTCTCACTGGAAATGAACTCGCCGAGGCCGAAAAGCGAGTACGCTGCGGAAGATTAGGGGATTGAGATGAAATCAGAGTGCATTTCGCCTAGATATCAAAGCTTTTCTTAACGGACATCCACATTTAAGCATTCAAATGTACAAAAGCAAAATCTACACATCAACGGGGACAAGCACTGCTCGCTCTGTCTGACTTTACGAGTATAATTTATGTAGTATTAACAGAGCAATGCATTTGGTAGCGTAGACTAGACCAGACTAGGTTTTATTCTACCATTCTGTAGTAGTTTGAAATTATTCTCCATCGGCTTTCCATTCCTATAAATATACCGTTCGACGCACTTCCACCTCCTCGACGTGCTGCACCTGACTATATCGGTATATCATGTAGCATGCGAGTCCAAGGGCTGCGATACTCCCCAGAAAGAACAGTAGAGAAAATGCTGCCGAAAGAATCCGTTCGAGTAGCCAAAAGGCCCAGGATAGTAGCTTGAATGGGATCGAGAGTACAAACTTGATCGCAGAGAAGATGGTCCTGAGCAACCAATCGAATAAAGCCACCAGTTTGGACAGCAAATACCACAGGAACTTGAAGGGATAGCTGATAATTCCGAATAGCCAACGGATGAAGGATAGTAGCTTGAATGGGATCGAGAGTACAAACTTGATCGCAGAGAAGATGGTCCTGAGCAACCAATCGAATAAAGCCACCAGTTTGGACAGCAAATACCACAGGAACTTGAAGGGATAGCTGATAATTCCGAATAGCCAACGGATGAAGGATAGTAGCTTGAATGGGATCGAGAGTACAAACTTGATCGCAGAGAAGATGGTCCTGAGCAACCAATCGAATAAAGCCACCAGTTTGGACAGCAAATACCAAAGGAACTTGAAGGGATAGCTGATAATTCCGAATAGCCAACGGATGAAGGATAGTAGCTTGAATGGGATCGAGAGTACAAACTTGATCGCAGAGAAGATGGTCCTGAGCAACCAATCGAATAAAGCCACCAGTTTGGACAGCAAATACCACAGGAACTTGAAGGGATAGCTGATAATTCCGAATAGCCAACGGATGAAGGATAGTAGCTTGAATGGGATCGAGAGTACAAACTTGATCGCAGAGAAGATGGTCCTGAGCAACCAATCGAATAAAGCCACCAGTTTGGACAGCAAATACCAAAGGAACTTGAAGGGATAGCTGATAATTCCGAATAGCCAACGGATGAAGGATAGTAGCTTGAATGGGATCGAGAGTACAAACTTGATCGCAGAGAAGATGGTCCTGAGCAACCAATCGAATAAAGCCACCAGTTTGGACAGCAAATACCAAAGGAACTTGAAGGGATAGCTGATAATTCCGAATAGCCAACGGATGAAGGATAGTAGCTTGAATGGGATCGAGAGTACAAACTTGATCGCAGAGAAGATGGTCCTGAGCAACCAATCGAATAAAGCCACCAGTTTGGACAGCAAATACCAAAGGAACTTGAAGGGATAGCTGATAATTCCGAATAGCCAACGGATGAAGGATAGTAGCTTGAATGGGATCGAGAGTACAAACTTGATCGCAGAGAAGATGGTCCTGAGCAACCAATC